>PVJL010007486.1:0-77505 GCA_004026885.1 Lyroderma lyra | reverse complement strand
ACTAGAGTATCAGTGAGGCAAAGAACAGGCCAGGCTTCCCAGAGAAAATGACCAAAGCAAGTGGAAAGGGATGGACTGATGCAATAAACACAGAACCTATTTTCTACTGTATTAAAAAGAAAAAAAGGAAAGGAAGGAAGGAAGGAAGGAAGGAAGGAAGGAAGGAAGGAAGGAAGGAAGGAAGGAAGGAAGAAAGAAAGAAAGAAAGAAAGAAAGAAAGAAAAGGAAAAGGAAGAAAGAAAGAAATACAAGAGAAAAAAAAAGAAAAGGAAAAAAAAGAAAGAGGAATGTGGAAAATATATTATTTCCATGGCTAGAACCTGAGAGAATTTTCATCTAACTGTTTCTAATTGTGTGTGTGTGTGTGTGTGTGTGTGTGTGTGTGTGTGTGTGTGGAGCAGGAAGAAGGGGTATAATTGCACCCAAGAGTGAGAAAGAAAAGTTAGATGGGGTAATACCAGCAGGGAGGGTTGTGTGAAGGAGATAGAAGGTTAGAGGAAAGTAAAACAAATTTTAAATCATTGCTGGAAAGAACCAGAGACAGAGAACATCTTAGGAAAATGTAATAGGATTGCCAGGAGCATTGAGGAAACAGTTAAGACTAGAGATCATGACGTTTTAGAGGCATCATTCCCCATAGTTCTGTGATGTTAAACAGTAGGACTCCACGGTCCAGGTATAGATGCAAGGGAAACGGAGAGATGGCTGACTGAGGGGAAGGGTTTTGTTAAGCTGGAGCGTTAAATAATCACAGGCAAAGAGTGAGTTTGGAGACATAAACCACGCAGTCTCACCTGAATAGGAAAAACAGTGAAGTCTGGGTGTGCCTGGTAGAGACAGGGCAGAAGGTCAAATCGAAAGTGTGATTCATTACGCAGGCTGAAAGATAAGAATCGTTGGGGGCAGCATGCGAATTTACACTTTGGAAGGGAACAGTTCTTGATGATTACACAGTGCAGGGTGTGCCCAAGGGAAGAGATGGCTGAAGGGAAGCAGAAGTAGAAGTCCCTGGAGGAGCAGCGCTGGGTATCAGGAGAGACATCCATGCAGGTGTTGGAGTCACGCGGGAGAATGTTAGGATGTGAAGCGTGATGAAAGACTATGAACCGTGTGTTAGGCTCACTGATGAACTGACAACAGGATAGTACGCTTCTCACAGAAGCAGAGTTTTAACCCTTTTCGCGTTTTCCCTGAGAATATGTGCCAGTGGCACTTGCAGCTGCAGCGTTTATCCCGAGATAACTTACGGATTGTAGTCTTAACCTTACCCTCAAAGTTTTTCAGGAAATATCTTGCTTTTATTATTATTTTTGTATCACTCTAGTATACCAATAGACTTTGAGGGCAAATGATATCATTCTATTTGAAGCATTCTGATTTTAGTACTGGTATTTTCATTTACAAAATACAATCATTCTTAATCACTAAAAATGTCAAATCCTAGAAAACACAGCATTCCTAGCCATTAAGCAAAATTATTAAATACTGACTATCATATACATTTCTGTTCACGAGGACTAAAGACAAGTTTTTTTTAGAAATAACTCCAAGAAGAGTTTTTATATTTTATTTTCACATTGAAAACCAGTTTCACTTCAACCTCAAAAAATATGCTTATATAAAATTAAATGAATGTGGCAGTGAGCTGCACTTCTTTTTTGTTGTTGTTGTTCTAAATAAGAAATGGGTTAAAAAAGATGCTGGAGGAATGATAGCGTGGAGACTCAATGACCATCAACCCCACCTCCCTACCCCAAGCTGGGAAAATAAACATCCCCCCCTAGAGAAGCTATCAGTGACTCTGTTTTCAGGAGAGAACCTCTGGGGGAAAAAAGGTGAAGAGTCAGGATTTAGACATGAAGAAGTGCCGTGACTTGCCCAGAGTCACCAAACAAGTCACCATCAGGGCTTTGGTACTTAATACTGTAGTACTTGGCTTTCTACTACCAGTACCTTCAACTCTTGGCCCAAGCGCTTTCTTTATGCAGGAAAGTGCTCTCCTCACCCCTACCCAGAGCAAATAGAAAAAGCAGGGGTGGGGAGGTGGGAGGTGCAGGGGGGCATAGGGGGACAGGGGGGGACTTATGCCCCCAGGATGAAATCTTGCCTGGGCTGTGAATCAACCCTTAGCATGATAGAAGGAGATGATGGATACATGCCCAGGTTTCTTTGTGCCCAGGTAAGACAACTCCAAAGGCTATTCTATATAGTTTCCCCGAGTCCCAGAGGGACTGAGCTACAGTTGTCTACATCTGCTCATTAGTGCAGCCTACATTGGTTTCGTCACTTACCTTATCTCATGTCCCCACTCTTAACTTCCTGGGATTGTGATTGCCAGATAAAATGCAGGATGCCCAACTACATTTGAATTTAGTATAAACAATAACTGACATTTTTTAATGTAAGTGTGTCCCAAATAATACATGGGACATAACTTACGCTAACATTTTTGGGGGGGTTATTAGAAATTAAAATGTACCTGGGCCTCTGCATTTTTATAATAGCCCCCTTTATCTGTTTTGCTTTCCATGGTTTCAGTTACTGCACATAGTCAACCACAGTTCAAAAGTATTAAATGAAAAATTCCAGAAATAAGCAATTAATAAGTTTTAAATTGCACACCTTTCTCAGTAGCATGATGAAATCCTGCCTGGGCCACGAACCATCTCTTTATCCAGTGTATCCACACTGTATACGCGACCCACCCAGTAGTCACTTAGCCACCTCGGTTATCAGCTCGACTGTCCTGGTACCATAGTGCTTGTGTCCCAGTTACCCTTGTTTTTCTTAGAATGACCCTAAAGTGCAAGAGTAGTGATCTGGCAATTCAGATATGCCAAAGAGCAGCCATAAAGTGCTTTCTTTAGGTGAAAAGATGAAAGTTCTCTACTTAATAAGGAGAGAAAATATATGCTGAGGTTGCTAAGATCTATAATAAGAACAAATCTTCTATCTGTAAAATTGTGAGGAATTAAAAAAAATCATGCTAGTTTTGCTGTTGCACCTCAAACTACAAAGCTTAAGGCCACCATGCATGATAAATGCTTAGTTAAGATGGAAAGGCATTAAATTTATAAGTGGAAGACATGAATATAAAACATGTTCCTATTGGCTGTAATGTGTTTCCCCAGAAAGCATTAAGCCTACACAAAGACTTCGGCAAGGGTGAAACAAATGATACTACCCCATTTACTGGAAGTAAGAGATAGCAGCACAGATTCAGGAATAGGTTTAGACTGAAAAATTTAAAAATTATTTGAGAGAGAGAGACCACATTCACATAACTTTTATTACAGCATATTGTTATAATTGTTCTATTTTAAGCTACTGTTGTTAATCTCTTATTGTGTCTAATTTATAAATTAAACTTTACTATGAATAGTATATATAGGGTTCTTTACTATGTGCAGTTTCAAGCATCCACTGAGAGTCTTGGAGTATATCCCCCAAGGATAAGTGGGGGACTACTGTATTTGCTAAGTCTGGCAACCTTACCTGGGATTGCTTTCCAAAAAATCTTATAACTCATACCCTTGCCTCAGGGTCTGCTTCTAATGGACTCCAAATTAAAATAGTCAACAGCTATCCTGGAATGACAAACTTCAAAGTAATAAAGAGCAAACTTCAGGTGCAACATCGTACTGCAACACTCATATTACATTAAAATGGGCTGTTGCTCTAATGCCAGCTATAAACTAAAGTTACCAGGAAAAGGCCACAAACCAGCCTCAGCATGTTTAGCCTGATTTGGAGCAGCCATCACCTCATCAGAAAAGCACCTGTTATCTAGTCAGCTTTATTAAGCTCAATGCCAAGTATCATTAGTATAGCAGTGCTGTGATGATGCTGTATTCATTCAATCACCAAATGTCCTAAATGTCTATCCCTGGAGAACAACCTCTGTTTCAATAAAATAACATAAATAAATGGGAAAATAGGAGGTCGTGCATCCCTGGTGCTCTCCTTGCCTCACCGCTTCCTAACAATGTCAGGCTTGATTACATCAAAATTGGGGATCTCAGAAACATTGTTATTAATGAACTTTCAAACTGAGGCTTGTTTGTTAATAATTTAATTAAACCCCAAGTATTTACTTGCTATTCTTCCTGAGAGATCCCTCTGCAAACTTTGAGTAGTAACTAATTCACCCATCCACCCCATTAACACTGCCAACATTTTTCAAGCCAATATTTACTAAGCCCTGATTCCTTATTTCATTTCCGGAAAAGCCTCCAAGCCTTGATAGGGATGTGGTTTCATTTCTCAATACTATAAAAACACACCTTTCAGCGTATTTGCATCTCCTCAACATGTCTAGTGATTTCTTTGTCTTGAATTTCAATAGCTGAAGTTCAGTTTGTATATTACTTTTGTTCATGTGCAGTGAATACAAATCGTTGGTGCAATGGGAGGTTGTATTCAATTCAGGTAGAAAATTTGCTCAAGTATTGAACCAAACTGCCAGTTTGTGAATATGTGGTAACTTTTCTGAATATTTAAAATGATGTCCTATCAGTGCTATGTAATTTGGGCATTCACACCATTATTATTTTAATGTAATACTGGGTTCTTTCATCTCAGCAATAGATAGTGCCAATCTGTGGCAGGATCAACAAACCTGAGGGCTGCCAACAGCACTTGAGTCACTAGGGAATACAGTTAAGTTCACTTTAAAGAAAATGATTCTCACTTTTTCATGCATTCGCAGGTTTCCTTTTGAATTCCACGTTGAGCCTATTGATTTCAAAGTGTCCTTTCAGGATCACTCAGAGAGCCAGAGACCCATTGTGTCCCAATTCCTGACTTTACTCCATGCTCAGCTCTTGTTTGAAATCTGTGGGGTGCTGGCTAGAAGAAGCTCAATAGGCAGCACAGAGAGACAAATATCTGGTCTCAAACCTGCTTTCTGGGATGATTACAAAACCAAGTAGAGACTGGGGAACTGGGAATCATATTGCCAATTAGTGATTTTCTGTAAATGAGTCCTAAGATTCATCATGGGAGGAGAATGGCTATGAAGGAAGGTATTTCACATAGGGTGCTCACATCTCTCTCCCTTGACTATGTAAGCTTCACCATTCTGAAATCTCAAGAAATTGGACCTGCACCAGTTTGGAAGAAAATAATCTCTTTATTTATACATTATTAAATTGCTTGAATATAGATGAGAAATCAAGGTGGAGGAAGGTATCTATGAACACTTGCTTTCATCGCACACTCTTGATTGTAGTTCAGATTTTCCTATGGAATGGACAAATAGTAGAAACCCTGCCCAGAAGAGTTCTATGAGCTCCAAAAGGATGCATAGAATTGCACTGAGCTTGCTCCTGTCTGCTTCTTTCTGAGGTCAGCATTGTTCTAGTAATAAGGACCAGATGGTTTTGCTCTTAATGTGCAACTCAGGCCAATGTATAACTTCATGGGGCGATTCTGAAGAACTATAGCCCTGCTACCCTCTTTTCTGGGTCCACATGGTTGATCCTATATTTGACTATGAACAGTAACACAAGCTGATCACATGAAGGGACCACAGTGACAAGGGATCCCAGACTTTGCATCTCACCCATTGCAGAAGGCTCACCACCCAGTAAACTGTCCACAATTTAGCTTTGTAATTAATTTCATTTAACTATTAAACACATTCTGAGCATTTTTTACATCATTTAGTGTCTAGACTATGCTTAAATGATGTGAGATCACATAATTGAAATGTGAAAACAATTAGACAAAGTGGGAACTTATCCATCTGTGAAATAAGCTATTTGGTTATTTCATGGAATTCAATTATTTATTTATTTAAAAATAATACTTTTTCTTTGTCATTTGAACCTATGTAGTCATAACAGCATTGGCCAAGAGGAAAGCTTCTTCAAAATGCTAATATCTTCAAACCATACACTTCAATATTCCTTCTATCTCACCTTCATAGGGTTTTGGAAAAAACTAAATTGAAAAATTAGAATTTGTAAGTATCACCCCCAAAGGTTTCTGGACCCCACTTGCAACAATTTGTAGAGCACTCCTCAGAGTATGTTGGGAGCTTGTTGCTGCACAGTTTTTTCCCAAAGACCCTGGTCAAGGGCCACCTCATTTTAATCTGGGGAATGACTCTTTTGAGCTAGTCCCAGATAGAGTTAGTGATTTACAAAAGCTTTTACCAGTCTCCTGATGGCTTTTACAGAGTGGAACACTACATGACCCATGTGATTTGTTTTCATTTACAAAGGTGCACAGGCTTTGAATTTAAAAATGGAACGTTTTCTTCTCATGCCAAATGTAAACAATTTAACATCCATTTCCCATCCAGCTATTTTACCAGTTCAAAAGAGTTTATATGAATCTTATCTGTATTATATTTCCTGCTGATTGGCAGTGCCTCCTACTTCAGCTGGGAAGCCAAAAATGTGCTGGCTCAGATTTGAACAGGAAAGGAATAACAAAGAAAACTGGGAAATAAATGTAATGAGTGGTTACGGGGTGCTGAAAACTATACTTATCATTTCTTATTCTCACAGAGTTGGTGCTGCCATATTGATTTATGCCTGGGAAGGCTTTTATGGAAACACACAACAAAAGCTTCAGATTATTTTGTCAACAAGAAAACACAGTTTACCTTATCTTCAAAGTCCCCATCTATTCCTGATTTAAGCAGTTCCATATTCCTCGCTTGCTGAGATCTCTCTGAGCCCTGGGGGAGATTTGCATTGGATACAGTAATTCACCATAAAAGATAAAAGCCCCCAGAATGTCACAGAGCTGGTGGAATAATTCTGTGGGGACCATGAGGAATTCAGAGAATGAATAAGTATTGTAGCTCTTCCAGGCAACTTCAAGTCAGTTTACTGAGCCCTGGAGAACCTTTTTTTTTTCCCCTTCCAAAATGTAAACTATAGTACATTTAGCTGGCCTATTGTTCGAAGGTCTTAGGTCTCCTTCTCACATTCAAGGTCTGGACAATTGGAAAGGAGAGGAGGAAAGAACAAAAACAGCCATCTAGACATTTCCTAGTGGAGTATCATGTTTATAAACCATTTTTCTTGCCTTGTCCTAATAATGCATTATGAACTGAGATAAAATGTTAGATCACAAATTTGGGCCCTATTATAAGAAGGACAGGCAAGAGTTATGCTTTTCATTCAAAAATTCAGCATTACATTTTTTTCAAGTTTGAATTAATTTTTATTAAAGACCCTCCTCTAGCTGCCCTTCCCAGAAATGTTCTCATTTACTCTGACTTGTTAACCCCACATTCCCTTGCATTCCCTAACCGACACTCCATCCCCAGTTTCCATTCCACTCCCAAACTGCAATTGAATTAGACTCACCAAGTATGTGGGGAGTGTGTTATTTTTTAACAAATACACTGACTTTGCTGTTAATTGACATCATGACTATTACCACTATCTAACATTTGGATGCTCATATTAAAGATAAAATATAACATAAGGTAATTGTAATACTGGTTAAAGAAGGATAGGTGCAGATGTTCTTTCTGAGGCTCTCTAGGCAAGATGGATGCAGTACAAAGAGCATTACAGGAATCTCAGGCTCCAGTCCTTAGGTAAGGCATGTAATGTCTCTGAGCCTCCATTTTACTCATCAATATAATGAGGACATAAAGCCTGATAACATGAAAAGTCCCTGATTCTTGAAAGGTTTTTTTAAGCTTTTTAAGCTTTGCATTTCCAGGAAGCTGACTATATCTCTAAAATTACTTTCTGGCATTAGATACTCTTTGTATGGATCAAAAACTGTTTTACTAGAAAACACATACACTGATCTTCATATTATTGTCTTACATTGGTTGAGTGCCATTGGTTCACCAAGCATTCATCTACAGGCAACTTCTCACCCATCAGCTAACATGCCAATACTCAGGGTGACAGCATTAGCTGCCGTTTGTGGTACAATGACATTCCGAAGAACAAATGAGGTGGTTCATAAGTTGGCAAATTAACTGGTAAACTAAAGCTCACCAACCAGAAATTGTAACAGATATTTTTAAAAGATTTTTATTAAAAATGTAGCTAAAATATGTTATATGAGTTTCAGGAATATACCAAAGTTGTTCAATATTTATATACCTAAAGAAGTGATCACTATGATAAGTCCAGCAACCATCTGACACAGTACCATGTTATTAAAATATTATTGACTGTATCCCCCATGCTGTGCATTACATTCCCATGACTTATTTGTTTTATACCTGGAAATTTGGACCACTTATTGCCCTTCACCCTTTCCCCCTTTTAAATTTTTCAATTACAGATGACATTTAATATTATTTTATATTAATTTTAGATATACAGTATAATAGACATTTGTATAATTTAAGAACTGATCCCCCTGTCTAGTCTAGTATTCACCTGACACTATACATAGTTATTACCATATCATTGACTATATTCCTTGTGTTTTACTTTACATCACCATGATTATTTTGTAACTATCAATTTGTACATATTAATCCCTTCACCAATTTCACCCTGCCCTCACATTTTCTTCCATCTATCATCCCAAATCTAGAACCCATCTGATACCATACATAGTTATTACAATATGATTGGCTGTATTCCTTATACCTTATATCTCAATGACTACTTTGTAACAATCAATTTGTACTTCTTAATCCCTTACTCATTATCACTCACCGTCTTAACAACACTTCCAACTGGCAACCACCAAAATGTTCTCTGTATCTATGAGTTTGTTTCTGTTTTGTGTGTTTGTTTGTTTTGCTTATTTTGTTCTTTAGATTCCACATATAAGAGAAATCACAGTGCATTTATCTTTCTCTATCTGACATACTCCACTCAGCACAATATCCTCCATGTCCATCCATGCTGCCGCAGATGGAAAGAATCCGTTGCTTTCCATGGCCGAGCAATATTCCATTGTATATATGTACCACCTTCTCTTTATCCATCCATCCACTGACAAACACTCAGATTGCCTCCACTTCTTGGCTGTTATAATATATGCAGCAGTGAATATATGAATGTATATGTTTTGAATTCTTTTGGATAAATACTCAGAAGTGGGATGATTGAGTCCTTCTTTATCTCTTGATACAGCCTTTGTTTTAAAGTCTGTTTTGTCTGGTGTAAGTATTGCTTACAGCCATTTGTTTTTTTGTTTCTATTTCCATAAAAGAACATTTTCCATTCCTTTATTTTCAGTCTGTGTGTATCCTTCCATCTAAAGTGATTCTCCTATTGGCAGCATATATAAGTGTTTTGTTTTCTTATCCATTCAATCACTCTGTTTTTGATGTAAAGATTTAATCCATTTACATTGAAAGTAATTGTGATAGATATGTAGTTATTGTGATTTTATTGTTTATATTTTTTACTTTTTTATTCCCCATCTTAAAGAAGTCCCTTCAACACTTCTTGCAATGCTGGTTTGATGGCAATGAGCTCCTTTAATTTTTGTTGTCTGGGAAGCTCTTTATCTGTCCTTCAATTTTAAATGATAGCCTTGATGGGTAGAGGGATCTTGATTGTAGGTTCTGGCTTTTCATTACCTTGAATATTTCCTGCTACTCCCTTCTGGCCTGCAAAGTTTCCATTGAGAAATCAGCTGACAGTTTTATGGAAGCTCCCTTATAGGTAACTAACTGCTTTTCCCTTGCTGTTTCTACAATTCTCTGTCTTTAACCCTTGCCATTTTTTATTATAATGTGTCTTGGTGTGGGCCTGTTTGGGTTCATCTTATTTGGGACTCACTGTATTTCCTGGGTTTGTATGTCTATCTTCCTTGCCAAGTTAGAAAAGTTTTCAGTCATTATTTCTTCAAACAAGTTCTCAATACCTTGTTTTCTCTCTTCTCATTCTTGTATCTCTATGATGCTAACATTGTTACACTTAATGTTGTCTCAGAGGTCTCTTAAACTATCCTCATGTTTTTGGATTATTCTTTTCTTTTTGTTTTTCCTATGGGGTGTTTTCTACTACCTTGTCTTCCAAATCACTGATTCTATCCTCTACTTCATTTGGTCTCCTGGTGATTCCTTCTAGCACATTCTTCACTTCAGTTATTGTATTCTTCACTTGTGACTGGTTCTTTTTTATGGTTTCTGTGTCTTTTTTTTTCTCCTAGCTATCTCTTTGTTGAAGTCCTCACTAAGTTCTCTGAGCATCCTTATAAGCATTATTTTGAGCTCTGTGTCTTGTAGGTTGCTTGCCTCCATTTTATTTAGTTCTTTTTATGGAGGTTGTTTTTTCTCTTCTTTCATTTGGGATGCATTTCTGTGTTTCCTCATTCTGGCTGTCTCTCTGTGTTTGTTGCTACGTATTAGGTAGATCTGCTATGTCTCCCAGTCTTGCCTGATGACCTTAGGTGGTAGGTGTCTTATGGGTTCCAGTAGCACATTCTCCCTGGTCAGCTGAGACAGGGGTTCCAAGACCATCTCTTGTGTGGGTTGTATGTATCTTCCTATTATGTTTGAGTCTTGATTGCTTTTGGCACATCAGTGAGTGAGATGAAGCATCAGACTAACTGTCTGTGGAGTTTGGCCATGTCCACAGCTTATGGGCTGCTGTGCAGATGGGCTTACCCTATGAGTGGTATTTGCCCTGGAGGGCTCTGATGCTCTGAACACCCATTGTGTGTATCACTTGTAGGGCTAATTGGGCAGTGTTCTACTGTGATCTGAAGCCAACCTCCAACTGTGTTGGTTCTGGAGCCTCCTGGAAAGGGCTCCAGTGTAGGCTCAGCTGTGATCAGCTGCAAAGTACCTGGTAGGAGCTACAAAGTGATCCATGGCTGGTCACTGCCTATATTGTACCTAGAAAGATGTGGAAGAGGTCACATTGTGAACCGAGGATGACTGCCACCAGTACCAGGTCTGGGGTAGCTCCATAAGAGACCTGCTGCAACCTGCCAGCTCCTGCAAGGTTCAGAGCTACCAAAGCCTCCTGAGGTACAGAGTTGGGTGTGGCACAGTCTCAGTGAGTCATCAATGTGAAGCAATCTCAGCTCACCAGATTTAGATTTGTCCATGGGAATGTGGGAGGGGGTTCAGCAGCGAAAAGATGGTGCCTATGCCTGCCTCAGCTGCATGGAGGGAGGACCCCATGTAGGGAAAATGGCAACTGTTCTTCAGTCCTTGCCCCAAAGTTACACAACTTAGTCCCTCCCCATTTGCCTCCGACTTCCCTTGAGTAACTGTCCCTCTACTGGAGCCCAGGGTGAGCATCTGCAATTGACTGAGTCTAGGTGTGGGCACTTTAAGAGGACGTTTGGCTTTTGCTCAGCCTTCCATCCCACCCGGATGTTCAGAATTCCTCTTGTTTTTCATAAGCAGATGTTTTGGGAGCTCCTCTTCCCAGTACTGGTACTCCAGGCTGGGGAGCCTGATGTGGGACTGGAGTTCCTCACACTTCCAGAGGGAACCTCTGTAACCAAGTTATCACTCCTGATTTTCAACAACCACATGTGTGTGATGGACCAACCTATTTTGAGTCTCCATTCCTTCTACCAGTTTCAAAGTGGCTTCTTCTTTACATGTTTAGTTATAAAACTTCTCTTCAGCTAGACTTCAAATCGTTCTCCTGGTTGATTGTCATGTAATTTAGTTATAATTTTAATGTGTTCACAGGAGGAGGGAAACACAACATTTAATTACTCCACCATATTTATCCTATCTGTAACGGACATTTGACAAGAGTTTCTTAACCTCTTGTTCACCAATATATATGCCTTCTGGTTTTCTGTCCATACAAAGAAAAACACTAATTTCCTACCCTTATATTTAGATATGGTTTTCATTTGAAATGTCATCAATTATTTGGATAGTGATAACATGATATTTCATTAAAAAGTAATCTTCAAATATTGAGCAACTCCATAAATGGAATATATTAAGCTCATACTTAATGAGTATGTAGTTACAATTGTATGTAGTTACAATTAAAGTAGGAGCACACAGTTTCCTTAGCCTCAAAAACCCAAACTTAGGTAGAACAACTTGAGATAAGATTATGTTTTAGGAAGGTACAAGTTTATTTAAATAATATACCTATATATGTAGATTTTGCTTGCTACCAAGAAACTAGTCCTAGAGCAGTACTACCTGGCCAAAGTTAGATGTTCAAAGAATATCTGTAAAAGCAATGAATGAATAAATGAATAAGTCACCTTAACATTAATATATTTTGTACTGATAATTGAGTAATTGGTGGTGGTTATTGTAGAGCCTGCTTCTTCACCACAGGTAGAGAAGTGATATCAATAGGTCTCATATGATATCTTTCTTTGCCTGTTCGTTTTATTCCCCAAGGACAAACGTTTATGCATCTTAGGTACATATAATATTTAACCATCTTTGAGAGTTGAAACTATACAGAGCTCTGTCCTGAAGTGCAGCCTATTAGATAGATATTCTGATGCCTCATTCACATCTGATGGAGACAACTATTAGGTTCATTTATGCCAGATTTTGGATGGACTGATGCCATAGAGTGAATTACTTAGTTTTCCTTGGTATAAATGAGGGGATGGGTCCCACATGACCTCCAGCTTCCCTCATGGTGTTGCTATCCTATGGTTCTGTGAAAGCAGCAACTGTGCTCACAGAATGGGTTTTGTTCACAGCAATAGTCAAGAAAGATGATAGCACTCATCAGTAGTTATCTTTGAATCATGAGATTACTGGTTATTTTTAATTTATGATTTAAACTTTTCTTTATCAGAACATTTTTACAATGAACACACATTACTTTATAATTAAATGAAAAAATCAAAGTTATTTCTGTTTTGAGAAGAAAAATGCTCACTATAGGAAGAAAAATAAAAGGTAACAAGAACAACAAAACAATCATCCCTATACACAGATCTAAAGCCATATTTTTCAGACTTTACCCCAAATTATTCCTTCTCTATGACTATCACAGTTATGAGGGAAAATTTCTGCATCAAAACCTATTTAACCTAACAACCATCTAGAGCTAAAGAGTTGCCAAAAGGCATAGCTCCCCGGGAAAAGTGTGTTTCCACCTCAGATGGGACTTGAATATACCTGGAATGATCAGCTCACCATTTTATAATTTAATCTATTTGTGCCTGGGCCCCCTGGACCCTCTAAGACTGTGCACTGAGAAAACACAGACTGATATCTAAAATCAAGGGTGAATCAGGAGCGGTGGCTTGGAACAAGATCATTATCTGGAGTTTTGATGCTAGAGCATGCTTTCAGTAACAAAATTGTGGGTTATCCCTTGGCAGTGGATTAGCTGGTAGTGAACTGAACTGTTTCGATACCAGGCTTCTTTTGAAATGGCAATAAAGAAAAACTCACAGAAAGAGAGGAAAAAAGAGCTCCTCAGAGCTCTCAATATTAACTTATCAAGGGTTACATCCTATGTAAATTATATACATTATAATTAGAAGAATAGCAACTGAAAATGAATACCTAGTTAACTATTATCTTGCAGATTTGACCACGTTGTTGATATCTAAATGACAGAAGAAAAATGGATCTTCCAATGATAGAATGCCTTCAATTTAAAAATTCTCATTTCAGAAGCAGCAATAACACTAATATTTACTGAGTGTTTACTCAGTGTCTGTTCATGTCCTCACCAAAGTTCACATGTTGAAGCTGTAACCCCTAATGTGATTTGGAGAAGGGACCTCTGGAGGGGAGGTAATTAGGGTTGTATTAGGTCGTGAGGGTGTAGCCCCCGTGATGGGATTAGTGGTCTTTGAAGGGAGAGAGAGAGTTAATCTCTTCGTGAATAAGAATCCAGGGAAGAAAGATCATGTGATGACACAGGATGAAGTCAGTTATCTGCAAATCAGAAAAGAGACCAAATCAATCATGGACTTCCCAGTCTCCAGAATTTTCAGAAATAAATTTCTGCTTTTCAAGTCACCAGGTCTATGGTATTTTGTAATGGCAACCCAAGTAGACTAAGAAAATGCCTTAATTACATTACCTATAGGCTGATCAGACATACCATTTTAAAAGGGACAGAAAACAATGGTACTGTCCCATTTCAGATGGTCCATATGGTCAGCCTACTGACACCTTGAACTTAACCCAGTGAGACTAGGCTGACCATATGTACCATTTGAAGCAATACTGTTGTTTTCTGTCCCATTTAAAATGGTATGTCTGGTCACCCTAATTTTAGTCTTCTCCACATGGTCACTTTAAACAAGAGAACCCCAAAGCACCAAAATATTTGAATGTTTTCAGGGTCCATGTCACTTTGGCAAAAGTTGTTTTATATTTCCTATAGGCTGACAGCTAAAGAATCATGTTAACCACAGGGTGTAGCAGAAGTGACACACTTTTTTATGAGCTGGTAATCTATACCAAAACTTTTATTACAAAATCATAAGCATGTAATTCTGTAATGTAACAATATTTTAACTACTATAAAAAGGGCATAACTTCTCCTGGCCCCTGTGTGTCAGATGTGTGTGTGTTTGTGTGTATGTCTGTGTGTTGCACATGTGCCTGACAAGGTAGATATGTGGACCCAATATATTTAATGGCTAATTTCCTCCCTTTAAGTGATCTTCTGTCTCCCCATTTCCAGAATAGCATAAGGGAAAGATAAAGAAAGAAGAATAAAAAGAAAATAAAAAGAGAAAAGTAAGAGAGCAGCAAATGATATGAGAGAGTCAATAAGGGAGCAGGATTTAGAAAGGAAGACACGAGGAGTGACTTTGAGAAGCCCTGCTTTCCTGCCCTACGCTCTGCTCTTTCTCTAAATCCCAAGGCTGGTGCCAGAACCATCCCTTGGGCCTCTTCTACCCATTCCCTAACCCCATGAAGCTCATGTTCCCTGTTTGACCCCTAGCACTCCAGCTAGAATCAGATATGAAAGAAAATTTCCTGTTCCCACCATTAATATTGTATCAACAGCTAATTTAAAAAACACAAACAAGGAATTTTCAGTGTGTTCCAATGCTTCACAGCTGTGGGTGACACGTGCACAGCTCCTTACTGTCCTCCATGAAGCGGCCCCGCTCTGGAGCCCTACTTAAATGTACGCAGAGTGCATACCAGCAGCCCCACTTCCAAATGAATTCAAACCTGCCCATCCACGTCGCCCCATTATGCATTCCATTGTGTGCAGGGTTTGGTTTTGGAGATGTACAGTGCTGAGGAAAGAGAAGCCTTTAGGGTACCGTACATTTCAAAACACAATTAAAATAACTCTTCAAGTGGAAATGTAAAAGGCATTTGTATTCTATTAAAGCCTTTGGCCTTATCAACTGTGGAGTGCTCCATAACAAGGTCATTAGTAATCAGCCTCACACAATGGGCAACAGGCATCAGCTGTATCAAACACACAGTGGCCTCAGACACCATAATAACTTCCTGTACCTGTGTTCCTGTTTGCTTCCTGAGCCCTCGAACATTGGGAGTTGCTGACAAACATAAAAACGTAACAGCTTGAGTCAATATTTGCCAGCCTAAGCCAGTGATTTTATTTAGCAAGATGACTGAACCCCTTTGAATAAATACATCTTTTTGCAACAGGAGACCAACCCTAGGCAGGCCCTAGGGGAAGGGCTAAGGGCAGAACTAGCTCTGCTTAGGGCTCTGAGACTTCAGATGAATCCATTTCTGGCTGTGCCTGCAGTTCTCTGCAGGTCCAGTCCCAGTGGCATGGGGTCCAGTCCAGAAGCAAGATGGGAAAACACTTCTAGGCTGCCCTGTCTTCGAGACTGATGGTTCTCATCATGATCACCTGCAGGGCTTGATCAGACATTGATTGCAGAACCAGAGTTCCTGATGCAGTAAGTCTGGCTAGAGTCTGAAAATGGGCATTTTTAACAAGTTCGCAGGTGATGCTAATGCGGCTGATGCTGGGACACACTTTGAGAACCACTCGTCTAGACCAGCTCTGTGTAACAGAAATGTAATGCAAGCCAATATGTGATCTGAAATTTGCCAGTAGAATGTTAAAAAGCAAGAAAAGAAACAGATGAAATTAAGTTTAATTGTACATTCAAAACACAATTAATTAAAAATGTAATCAATGTAAAAATGACTGAGAAACTTTCTTTTTCGTTTTAACTTAAGTCTTCAAATGCAAGGATGTATTTTAAACTTACAGCACATATCATTTGGACTAGCCACATTTCAAGAGCTCAATAGCCACATGTAGTTAGTAGTTGTATTGCACAGTGTGGTATTAGATTATCCTCTGGGGACACAGGACCTAAGAATTCCCAAACCTATAGTCATAAGCCTACCTCCAGGGCCTGAGTGTGTCCCCACAGTGTGTATGTTGATGTTGAAGTAGAGTTCATATCCTCAGGCTCAAGAGCAGCCCCAATAGTGGATGGGAGTTCAGCGGGTAGAGTATTGGAATAAATTTGGACGTAAAAGCTAGAGTGTGTCTATACACATGAACACAAGTCCCCATGAGGTGTGGGACTGAGTTGGAGTGGGAAGAAAAATAGGGCAAGATGGATTGGGGGTGAGGGGGTGGGGAGAGAGAGAGAGAGAGAATTAATTCTGTTTCAGGCTCATTTCCATTACAGAACAATTCATTCCCTGTAACACACCCTTAATGTTAAAAAGTGCTGGTGCTGCTATGTTTGCAGTATCTCACCGGTCTTCAGGACACTTGGCATTTTGGGTTTGGAGCTAACCCCAGGGCACTGCTCATAAAAGGAGATCTCTTATATGCCTTCTTGCTGCAGGCCTCTCCTTCCTGGCTTTTTCCCTTTCTTTTACAAGTGGCTGGGGGTCTGACTTGAAGGCGCAATCATAAAGAGACTGATTACTTTTACACTGGCTGCAATGAGGAGAGTCTCTGTGAGGCGGGATTTATACATGGAAATCAATAATACCAGCATTGGAAAGCATCCCTTTTTGCCCATATAAGTTCTGCCCCCAGGGCCAATAGCTGAAATTAACTTGAATCCTTTTTTATTATTATTATTTTTAATAAAGCTGCTGTACAACAGACTCTGAAGTGAGCTCCCACTCTAAGACTGCACCAATGTGAAGGGAATTAACAAGTAGTTTCATTTAAGAATTATCTTTTGCCCCAATGGGTACCACTGCCCCCTCCCACCTCCCTCACTTTCCAAGTCTCCTGAGGGTCAGAAAGAGAAGAGCAAAATTAAGCCTTTTATGAGCATAAACTGATGCCAACATAAAAGAGAATGAGCTCATTGCCCTGAATTTACGGGCTGTTTAATTTGTGATATACAATAATAAAAGTTAGCTTTGGTAGGTACAGCTGTACTGAATGCTTCCCATAGGCCAGCCTCCATACTCAGTGCTGTATATACCTCCTTGAATTATTTCAACAATCCTATAGGATGAAGAAATGGAGACTGGAGGAAGATAGAGGTGGTTGAAAGCCTTCCTAACCCCTTTTTGACTCCCCAAACTGTACTGTTTGCTGGTCCAGAAAGATTGAATTGACAGATGTTTCTTAATTGCCAGTATAGGTGTTGGAAGCCTCACATACAAACTTCTGTTGTTCCTTCTGTTACAGTGTACATACAAAATGGGGCAGTAAGAAACTGTTTTTGTGATACCCCTAGAACCAGTCCTTGAACCCTCCTTTTTAAACCTTATAGCCGATTCATCAGTAAATCCTGATAACTCTACATTTGAAAGACAGCAGACTAAGAATGAGGTGTCACCTCCCTTGGCCATCCACTTCTACTCCTGTCCTCATACAGACTCTTCTCCTCACAGCAGCCTAAGTGAAACTTAAGTTAGGTCATGACAGGTCAATGTTTAAGATCCTCCAGCATCGTCCCACCTCATTCAGAGTAAAAGCCAAGTTCCTTGCGGTGGCCTACACGGCCCTACACCTTCTTTCCTGATACACACACACACACACACACACACACACACACACACACGCTCCTCTGATTTCATCTCCTTCCGTTTTCCTCCTTGCTCACACCTCTCCAGCTACACTGTCTCATCTCAGTTCTTAAAGCTCACCGAGCACCCTCCTGCCTCTGAGCCTTTACACTGACTATTCCCACTGCCCGAAACACTTTCCCCTCAGTTAACAAAATGGTTCACTCCCTCACTTCCATCTGGTGACTACCCAGACATTTTCATATCAGAGAGAACCCTGCCATGACTGCCTTATAAAAAATAGCAACCTCTCATTCCTTTTCTTCTCTGAGCTGCATTTCTCTCCAGTACTTTCCACTGTCCAACATATTAATATTTATTTACTTGTTTCCTGTCTCTGTCTTTTCCATTCCCCACTCTCCTCATCAAAATATTAGCTACATAGAAGCTTGTTAGAGTCACTGCCAAAATAGTTTTGGAATAGTTTCTGAGAGGCAGAAGGGGCTTTGTAAATATTTGCTGAAGGAATAAATGATAATCACTTGCGTGTCACCAGATGTGGAAAAGGGGGCAATAAAATGATTGTTCGGACGACTTTTGGGTGCCCAGATGTTAACAGCCTCTTCCCTGGGAGCCAGTTCTGACAAAGTTCCTCAAAGGCACACCCAGGAGGAGTTTCAGCACCCTGTCTGAACAGGAAGTCAACACTTGGTAAGCCTTTGTCCCTGACAACCAGGCATTCGAGTAAAACAAGAGCACTGCAGTAAACAACACTTTATTTTCCATGACCCCTTGCATTGCTCAGACCTGGGAGCACACATTGGTAGCAGTGTGGGATTTTGGGCATGGTGGTCATTCAGCAGTGTGGTTCTAAAGACTCCACTCTTTGCTCGCCCGTGCTGTCTCATCTATCTGAATCCTTTGAGAACAAAGATAAATAAGAACCATTGGTCATTTCTAGACATAATCAAATTGTTGTGCCAGATGGTTCCTTCAAAGTGACTTTCCACACCCTGAGCTGGGTGGGTCATGGATTGGGCGTCAAGATGTAAAGCAGAGGTGGAGAAAGATAATCTGCTAGAGGATAATGCATGGGGTTTAGTGTATAATTCAGCTCCTTCTGTTTTTCTACCTGATGTAAACCCAGCAGCTCTAAGGATGACAATGGTGGGGAAAGCCTCAACCCTTCAGAACGAAGCTCTGACCAATCAAATTGGTACCTGCTGGCTGATTAACTAGAGCACGTGTTTACCTGTACAAACTTAATCTCAGGCAGTGTGGTAATTCCATCTCCTTCTTTAACTTTCCTTGGTTTTATGGATTTTTGCCATGCATGACTGGGCTATCCTTACTGGTTCAGTCAACTGGAAATTTCTAAATGTCCATGTTATCTTGTTTGGTGTAGGCACAGTCCCATTGCAGGTATGTGCAGCGCACAAGCCTGAAACAACAACGTGTATCAGAAAACCTTAGGAGAAAGGCTTCAACCTCTCAGTAATAGCTTAGTGTTTCTTTGGCTGCCATCGCAGAAGTATAGCTCACAGGGGTAATATATTCTGGGAGTCTGCTGGAACGCTCAACTGACAAGGGCCCTGTTGAGATGTTCATTCCCTGGGGAGCTTTTCTGTTTACATGTGCCTTTACTCATCTTTCAGCTGAATCAGAAAGCTGAATGGAAACTGAAGGGTTTCAGAACACAAAATGAATTGTGAGGCTTAAAATCACTTTCATACAGAGAAACCCAGAGCTAACAATCTTCACATTTAGGCAAGTTATAACCCTAGAATTTGGGAGTTGTCTGGAACTGTAGAGATTGCTTCCTGTGCAGTCCAATATGGTAACCATTAGCCATATGTGACCATTTATATTCAAATTTAAAATAATGTAAACCAAGTAAAATTTAAAATTCAAAAAGAAGATTTCTCAGTCATACTAGGTAGTCAGAAGCTTCATGTCACTAGTGGCTACCATACTGGATAGCACCAATGATAGAGCATTTCCATCACTGCAGAAAGTTCTATTTTCACAGCAATGGCTAGCCTACACCCCTCATTTTATAGAAAAGAAAACAAAGGCTTACAGAAGTCACAGTGAAGTGTCTTGCTCTCTAGTCTTACAGACAGTAGCTTAACTGCAATTAGAAAAGATCCAGTTTGTCTTACTCTGTCCTTTCGTATTACCAAGCCATCTTCTATCTCTATTGATAGTATCAAATGTTATTTGAATTACATCCAGCACACATACAAATGAAGGAAAGCAAGCTGGTGACACAATTGGCCATTAAATGCCCCAGTATGAGTGATTACAAAATAAAATCAAAATAGAATCAGGAAATTTCTGTCTCCTTCACAAGATTTTTCGAGGCTAATATAAAGAGAAGAGAGTTTTCCCCAGCAGCATTATGCTTATGCCTGCAGCTCACAGGGCTGCCTCCTTCACTAGGGGACTGCATTACTTATATACCTAATGAATGCTTTTTATCATGTTTCTTTGGTTTTGCATAATGAACATCATGGGGAATTTTAATTGCCTAAGTAACTCCACGAAAGCTTTCCTTGTACTGTTTACACAGGATATATTTAGGAACATTTTGGCCATAGCAACCAATTAGCAATAATGGCTACTATTTGCTTATATATGGCAGAAACATTTTCAATTACCCTGTATTTCAAAACTAGCACTATAGCCTAAGGTGTCAGGATTGAGCAAACGATGGATCTATGGTTAACGACTCTCCACACAGAGAAAGCTAGAAAATGCCTATGTAGCCTAGACTATGTCTACATACAAGAATTTCTTTCTAGTCATGGGACTAAATTTCTCTAAGCACTGTCAGCATCTCATACATTGGCCAAAGAACATCAAGCTAATACTACATCTCAGGGTAGATGTAAACCCGAGGAAACTTCTAGAGCTGCTGAGGGTCAGGGACAGTATCTTTATTTCTGTGTAGCCTTGTCACTCAGCAAGGTGCCAGAAACGCAGTATGTGTTCATGTACTTCCTTCTATAGAGAGGAAGAAAGGAAGGAAGGATAAAGTGGAGAGAAAAGTAGGGAGGGAGAAAAGAGATGATATTTTTAAAATTTCATCTAGCCTCTCAAGTGAAAAAGAGACATACATCATGGAGAAATTTAATTCTTCTCATTTGTTTCCCTTTCATTATATGGCTAAAGGCAATCATACCTCTGAGGTGAACACTTCTTATTGTTGCCTACTCAGCACCTTCCTTATTAAGCAACGCTGTCTTGCCCTTCAGCCATTACTTTCCCATCGGTCCTGCACTTCAGCAGGAATTGAGCCTATTCTGGGCTCTAGGGATGGTCACAAGACTAGGACCTGGCTAAAGAGATTCAAGTGTAAGCAAAAATAATTAGAATAATCTTCAGATGTGTCAAAAAGAATATCTCTACTTGTGTTTCTTTTTTTTTTAATTGAATTTATTAGGGTGACATCGGTTAGTAAAATTTTAGAGGTTTTAGGTGTATAATTCTACAATACATCATCTATGTGTTGCCTTGTGTGCTCACCAGCCAGAGTCAGTTCTCCTTCCATCAACATATATTTGATGCCCCCCGGCCCGCTTCATTTACTGCCTTCCCCAAGGAACCACTGAACTATTGTCTGTGTCCATGAGATTTTATTTCTTTGTTTTTCTTGCTCCTTTGTTGCTTTCAGTTTTATATCCCACATATGAGTCAAGTTATATGGTTCTTGACTTTTTCTGTCTGACTTATTTCTCTTAGCATAATGATCTCAGGATCCATCCATGTTGTCACAAATGGCAATATTTCATCTTTTCTTGTGGCTGAGTAATATTCCATTGTGTAAATGTACCACAGCTTCTTTATTCAATATGGAAAGACACGTGTGTTGTTTCCATGTCTTGGCCACCATGAACAATGCTGCAGTGAGCATCAAGATACATATATCTTTGTGGACAAAAGTTTTCAGATTTTTTTTGAGGCATGTACTCAGAAGATGAATTGCTGGGTCATAAGGTAACTCTATTCTTAATTTTTTGAGAAATCTCCATGTTGTGTTTCTAAAATGGAGAAAAACAATCCTGGAACTGTTACTAGCCATTTTTGGTACCTCATTGACCAACCCAGAGGAAAAAGCAGAGGCAAAAATAGATGAAGGAAGACAGATGCCTAATGTCATAGTTTGGACATCTAGATTCAGCCTTGAACTTTTCAGTTACCTGAACCAATAAATTATTCTTTCTGCACCACCACCCCCAACTTTGAGCCTGTTTTAGTTTGATTTCTGTTCCTTTGAACAGAAAGAGTAATGGTTAATATGAACATCAATCCCCAAAAATCATTTTGGAGGATTATTGCCATGACCTCTACAGCTATTAGCTGAGAGTGGTGACTTCCCCAAACTAGGGAACACTTTGGAACTTACAGCTTTTCTTACCTTTGCAAACACCTCTGGCCTTTCTGACAGGAATCCCTTTCCAAGTACGTGTCCTATAATCTCCACCCTGTCTCCTCTGCTTTATCCTACTCTCAAGCTCACAAAACACCCATTCATGAAGCTCTGTACTCACCTCTGCACCTCGTTTTTCCAGGCTTGAATTTTCCAAACCCATCTGAGGAGTAGGCTCAGCCCAGAAACAAGCAATAAGAAAACAAAGATTTTTATGCCACAGTGTATTCTGTATTTAATAACTGACCTGTCATGGCATTTATCTGCATAAAATGTTGGTAACTCATGAGTGGGTTGGCAATTGCAGCCTCCAGGGAGTTATGTTTTTGGCTCTACCTCATGAAGATTAGACAGTTTGGTAGATATCAGCTTTCATGTGCTCAGAAATCCTCAAATACACTCAAATGTTTTATCTATGGAAAAAACGAAAAGTAGCCTAACCAGAAACAAGTGGCTCATGGGAACACACCATGTGATGATCTCGTAGCAAAAGAACAGGATTTGCATGGTTAGTAGGCTGCTAGTATAGGTCCAATGGCTTGTTTTAGTTTCCACTGCAAAGGCTAGAAGATACATAGAGACACAGAGATACTACGTGGTGAAGTTAAAAATTTGCCCACTCCAAAGCCCCAATTCTTTCCATTCTGTTTTGTTTATCTTCACATATTTTATAACCATGTACTTTGAAGGACAAAGTATGAAAAAATTTGACATTTTTGGTTAGATAGATATTGTGTAGTTTATATACCAAATTCAGTTTTCAAAAATAAAATGAGGGACTCAGATAATAAAGTAAACAAAAGTGACCTCACATTTATGGCTTTATATTGTTCTTGTTCTGTCATTAATCTATAGAAGTGTCAGATATCTGGTACTGTCAGGTCACTCTGTGGTTTGCCTTATTATATTTTTATTCACAAATCTAATTTTTATGTAGTCTAGCTTCAGAAAGTTTAGAGACCCAGGCAGGGTAGCTGAAGACTATGCAGGATGACACCTACCACCTGGGATTAAAAAACACAACCATATATCCTGGAATTCTTTGCACATTTTTCCTTAGGGAAGCCAAAAGCTTGGACATCCTTGCTTTAATGGTTCAGGAGAGGTTGGCTTGAGGGTCTGTACCACCTTTGCCTTCTCATGAATGAGGAACAGGGAGCTGCAGACAATAGCTTCACTCCTTGGGAGCAAGTCCATGGTCTAGAACTTCTCTAGTCCTGTGTTACTCCAGTTAATAGAAGATTTGGTTCCTGGACCCAACTGGAAGATACTTATTCTGGTGTCAGAGTATTTGCTACACTTGACTTGGGGGGTGTATTTTACAAGTAAGCTGCTTGTCAGAATATCTAACAGGATAAGGAGTGGGGATACCAACAAGCTTCCAAGAAGTGGTTGTATGACTGCTGTTGTATGACCCCTTTGCTAATGAATTGTAGGAATATAAATGCATTATTTCTTAGTACTTGATTTCATTGATAATGCAGTCTGTGAGGAAACATTAGTCTCACCTATTTATAATAGTTGGAAGCCACTGATAGATACCATAATAATTTAAAATTTTAGAATGGGCAAACTGACTGAGGTCAAGTCAGCAATACCCCCACCCCATTTTTTTTTTTTTACCCTACATAGCAGCTCTCTCAGTTTACTAGTTCTGTGATTAGGATCAAGTCACTTAACACTATCTGAGCCCATTTCTAGACTCATTCATTTATATCCACTTCATTTTTCTTCTTTCACCAGGTACTTATTGAGAACCTACTGTGTGCTAGTTACTGCAGTACGTGTTAGAAAAGAGCTAGTAATAGTTTCACAGAGTAATTGCATATATTAAGTGAGATCATTTAGAAAAAGCTCCCAGCACAGAGGGCTAGTTAATAAATTTTTACTGTATATGAACTTGGAAAAAATAACACAGTAACTGGTTAGGGAGAGAAAAGCCTATTGCTTAAAGGCCTGGTAGAATGAAGTTTAATATCAGCAGTATTTTTCTACTTTTGCTTTGGAATCCAGGCTATGATATGAAACATGTTCAGAGCCCTCTGATAAGGAAAGCCACCTATAGGGGAGCGTGCCAAGAAGCGGTGTCACCCAAGGTTAGTTAACAGGAGGGCTTCCTGGCAACCTCTCTGGAATGGTCCTGAATGTCTGTGCACACAACACCAGTCTGCCTACACTCTGATCCACAAATGCTCCCGGCTCATTCTCCCTGGGCTCTCCACTGGGTGTCTCAATTTATACTAGTTAGATGTCCCAAAAGTGCTGCTGGGTCATCTAGAGAAATTATTTATTCCTGTACTCTCTGTACTCTGACAGCTAGAATGAAACTGGAATAAATTTTTTCAAAATACTAAGAAATGGGTTGATATCCTAAGGACCACAGTGAAAAGCCAAAAAATTCTTATTGGCTGCTTTGCTTGGTGAATGAGTGGGGGTTAGTTTGATGTCCTACTAAGAATGGGGAATCGGTGGGTTTTATAAAGCTAAATAATCCTTCAAGTGAGGCAAAGTGAAGTTTTTTTCTCATAGAAACCTGCTGACTAATGTGAGGTGGGTGAACTCTTTGAAAGAGCTCTCAGCAACATGCAGCTGGTATGTAAGTAAGGAGCCATTTATTAACCAGTACCCCGGGGGCCAGGGTAAGGGGAGATAAATTTAGAGCAACTATGCATTTTTCTTACTCTTTTTCCCTAAGAACCGGGCCTTGCAGCATTGTTAAAAATAGGAAGAAGTATTAGAGAATTCCATATTGTAATCAGTTTCCACATAATCCTATACTATGAAAGTAGAAACAATATTCTTTAAGCCAAATGCTTTGTATTATTTTTTTTTTTTTTACCTCATAGCAAATTTTTAGAACTATGACGTTCTCACTCTGCTTACAGGTGCTCCTGTAAACGTGGTAACTTTAGATCTTTGACTTCTCTTCAATGGAACTCGGCCTTCTAAGAAGATAAAGGGGGACGTGTACAGCACCCATGACTTACCTTATCATTTCTTTTTGTCTTTGAACAATAGTGTGAAAGAAAGATACCTTATGAAATACAAAGTGAAGAAAAATTTATTGATCAAATTCTCTAGTTCATTTTTTTTTCTTTTTGGAAGTCTACATATATAAAATTCTGCTTAAGATCTTTGGAAGACATGTTCGAGGAGAGTGAATTATGGAAACATTTGATTTTATAACTGATTTAAGAAAGGTTAAGAATTTGGTTCCATCCAGATGGACTTTGGTAGGGTTGGAATAAAGACATCTTCATTCATTTAGATAAATATAATCAAAGAGAGTCAAATCATAATAGGAGGAAAGATCAAAATTCACTGATTTTGGAACTCATTAGTATGTTTAAATGCAGGTTTACCATGAATGAGGTGAGGGACTATACTTACAAAGTAATTAGTAGCAAGTTAAATACAAAGAATGTTGGTAAGAATGTAATGTCTGATAGCTAGTGGTCATGTTTGCTAAAAAAAAGAAGAAGAAGAAGAAGAAGCATTAGCAAATTCAAACAAAGAACTGTCATTCCAACATATTAATTTTTCTTAAAATTGTGAAAGCCATTTCTGAGCCAGTTTCAAAAGTCTAAAACTTTGGACTTTACCTTTGAAGTAAGATTTCATCTGGTTTAGATGTAATAGGCGAGATTACCTCCAAAAGTGACATCTAAAATAGAACTGCACCCTTTTCAAGCAATAAAGGATTAATATCAGGATACATAAAGAACAAAAACAAGCAACCCAATTCAAAACTGTGCAATTCAAAAAAGAGAAATTTCTGCACAGAACATATACGAATGGGCAGTAAGCCCACAGAAGCAGCTCATGTTCAACATCATTGGCCATTAGGGAAATGTAAATCAAAAGTAGAATGAGATAATACTTCCTACCGTTTAGGAGGGCTGTTATCAAAAAATGAAAATAACCAGAGGTGGCAAGGTTGAGAAAAACTGTAACCCTTGTGTGTTTGCTGGTAGGTATGTAAAGTGATGCAGTCACTGTGAAAAACAGCTTGGTAAGTCCTCCAAAAATTTAACATAGAATTACCACATGACCCAGCAATTCCATCCATTTCTATGTATAAACCCAAAGGAATTGTAAGTAAGAACTCAAACCATCACCTGTACCTCTGCTCATCGCAGTATTATTCATAATACCCAAAATGTGGAAACAACCCAAATGTCTGTATCCACTATCAGATGAATGAATAAATGAGCGAACAAAACATCTCTCTCTCTCTCTCTCTCTCTCTCTGTCTCTCTCTGTCTCTCTCTCTCTCTCTCACACACACACACACACACACACACACACACAGGAATATAATTCAGTCATAAAAAGTAGGAAAATTCTGATTCATGCGACAACATGCAGATGAACCTTCAAAATAATCTAAGTGAAATAAGCCCGACATAAAGGACAAACGTTGTATGATTCCACGTATATGTAGGCTGGCCAGATGTATCATTTTAAATGGGACAGGAAAAAACTTTATTGTCCTGTTGCAAATGGTACATATGGTCATGGTCAGCCTCGTCTCACTGGGCTTTAGGTGTCCGTAAACTGACCACATGTACCATTTGAAATAGAACAGTACTGTTGTTTTCTGTCCAGTTTAAAACAGTATATCTGGCCAGCCTACTTATATGAGATACCTAGAATTGGGAAATTCATAAAGCCAGAAGGCAAAATAGAAATTACCAGGGGCTAGGACAAGGGAAAAATGGAAATTATTATTCAGTGAGTACCAACTTTCTGTTTGCAACAAAGAAAAAGTTCTGGAAATGGATAGGGATGATAGTTGCACAACATTGTGGATATGCTTAATGCCACTTAATTACGTACTTAAAATGGTTAAAATGATAAATTTTATGTCACACACATTACCGTAATTTGTTAAAATATTTAAAAAATTTTCTCTCCGGTGTGTATTATGCATTTTCTGACACCAACTGAGCCTGGGCTATGGGTCCCTCCTTTGTACTTGTCTAATCATACCATGTGTGACACTATATTTTCATTACTTGTTTTGTTCTCTTTACTAGATTATAAGCTGTGAGGGCAGAAACCATGTCTGACTTGCTCTCTGATACATCTGATACCTGGCACTGGCCTTGACATCCAGCAGCTACACAATAAATACTAGTTGTAGCAAATGGAAGGTCATTATTTTTACTAAAATCCAGTCACCTCTTCAAACCTCAATTTACTTTATGAAGAAAAGAGACTGCCCTAAATCCCATAGCACACTTTAAAATGTCAAATACTAACTTTCAAGTAAAGTAACTTAAAAAAATGTTTTAGTCTGTGTTACTTTGATAATTTAACATAAAACTACTCTACTTTTTTAAAAAAAGAAAAATATTTAATCACATGGAAGCCAGTGCTGCCTTTCATTACGTTACTCAATCTATTCTGTAAATTTTGTGATCTTCAGGGCCAATTGAAATTCTTTTTTGCCTTGCTGATTCAAGCCTACAGCCCAGTGATGAAAGGGGCAATTGCAGGCATAAACATCAGGCTTTCTGACTTAAACAATTGCCCAAGAGGTATGTTTTTTGTTGATCTTCATTCTTTTCCAAGAACATTTTGACAGAGACACAGGGGCTGCCTTAAACACACATGATTTGTGATAAAATTGTAATTAAAGTAAATGTGCAGCTAATTATCAAAGATGTCTACTTAAGGAATTATATCACCGCCTATTCTTCACTTTGGTTAGTGCATTCCCATACTCCTCTAATCTCACCATGTACAAGCAAGCAAATGTGATAACAAGTGACTCTGTATGACTCTGAGTCTAAGTCATGAGATATCCTACAGCTCCATATTGATGGCTTGGAATAGCTGCTTCAGGGGAAGCCAGCCACCATGTAAGAAATTTGAATACCCTAAGACCTCTACGCTCTGACAAAGCCCAAGGTGGTAAGCGTGATGTGGAAAGGCCACACAAGGAAATAGTGGTGGGGAATGACCACATCCAGCTAAACTGGCCATCACTGCATGGATGCCAGACACATGCTAATGAAAGAACTATCTCAAACATTCCAGTCCCAGGACATGCCATGTGGAAAAGAAACAAAGGCCAAGACTTAGGGCCTCAGGCAAATGATCCACCCAGGTGAGGCCCAGGCATCACGGCACAGAGACAAACCATTTCCACTGTGACCTGTCCGAATTCCTGACTGACACAATTGGGAACATAAGAAAATGGTTGTGCCTTATGTCACTAAAATTTGGAGAGGTTTATTGTGTAATCAGAACAATACTTTTGAGTGTTTTTTTGAAAACAGTCTCATGTTTCATGCTCACAATGCACGGAGATGTGTGTTCATGGAATAGCAAAAAAGAGATTGAGTTGTAGCTCTGCCTCATATGGAAGTCATTTGACCCTTTGAATCCTCCATTTTAGTCTCTGTAAACTGGGGTAATAAATAACATCTACCTGACAGGGTGGCTGTGAATATAAAATAAAACACTGAATGTGGAAACACTTCATAAACTCTGAACCTTTGTGCAAAACTCCTGGTGGCAGTGATGACAATAGGGTTGCACTCAGTAATGACAGCGGTGATAGTGGTTAAAGATTAGCCAGGTGGCAGGCATTGCTTTCTGTGAACACGTGAGCAAACCACATATCTGCAAGGACTTTCTTGAGTCTCAGGATCAAAAGTGCTCTGAGAGATGCAGAAGCACAAGACTGTACTTGTCCTAAAAAACAAAACAAAACAAAACCAAAACCCTAACATTATCATTTGAAAAATAACATTCAGCTGCATGAAACATTAATATATGCTCATAGAAGAATAAGATAAATTAGACCCCATAGTTCAGAGCTGAGAAAGATCCATGTGGCTTCATAGAAAGGGTAGGTTTTCCCCTGGAAACGGGATGGATATTGCCACTGTCTCCCTCATTGTAGGGGCGAGGGGAGCTTTCAGAACAGATGGGTGGAGAATGAACAAGGGAGACACTCATGTCAGACTGTTCCAGCAGATACGCTTCAGTGTTCGTCTGCCTGAAAGCCCTGGGAGCATCCCCAGGGTCACTGCATGCTCCAGGGTCAGACGCCTGTTCTGCACAGTGCTCACGTGGAGCCCTCTTTGATCGACTTCCAAGGACTCAATTGGTTTTGTGCCTGAAACAAAACAGCAGACTCCAGTCATCCTTCCCTACTCGGGTGGGCAGCATTAACCATTGCCTTTCTGGGTGGGGTTAGCATTCCAGAAATCCACTTATGGGTCACTGGGGAAATGAGAAAACGGAGAAGTCCAAAAACCCTCCCCCTCCCCCATGAAACAGTATTATCAATAGTGGTTCACTTCCCGGGCTTCCCTTGTGGGAAGTGTATAAATCCAGCCAGGCTGGCTCATCATCGGTGATTGGGGAGATATAATTCTCAGATTCTGTTTGGGCTGCTTATGTCATTTCTCTTCCCAGGGCAGGAGGGGTGGTGATGGCCAGAGGACACTGCGGAGCTCTCCAGTCGTTGTGGCCTCCCCATTACCCCTTGCTCTCACTTATCTGTTTAGTGACACTTCAAACACCTAGGAGCCTCGAGCCCGCGTCTGTCTCAGGAGCCCTTTCTCAGGCAAGAGCAGCTTCCAGGCTGCCGCTGGCCTTTTCACTTGCTTCCAGGGAGCTGTTCTGCTGGCCTCTTTTCTGCGATTTATGATTTCATACCAGAACCTCCCCCCTCAGACCACAACGAGGGCCTGCTTCTCCCTCCCCTCAGTGCTCCGTATCACCTTCTACGGCTTTCTAAGAACCTCTATTCCTACCACAACGGAAAGCACAAGAAGGGGGAATGGAAAGCAGGGAGACACAAGAGTCCAGTAAGTCACTTGGAAGCACCATCTTTTCTTTTCTTTCTTTCTTTTTTTTTTTTTTTTTTTTTTTTTTTTTTTTTTTTTTTTTTTTTTTTTTTTTTTTTTTTTTTTTGACGCCCTCTGCCCCTCCGGCCGCACATCCTTTCTAATTGTGCGTTATAAACAGAGCCAGGCCTTGCACATTCTCTAGCTTTCAACTCTACCTGTGGCAATCATAACCAGAAATATATACAACTTTTGGTTTTGTTTTGTTTTTTGCCCTAGGAAGAACTCTGGCTCCACTTATGCCAAAATACTACATCTCTGCACTGCTTCTGACTCACTCCTCTGTATTTTTTCTGTCCTCTAAGTGACACCGAGGACTCTGCCTTAGAGCTACTTCTGAGGAAGAGCTGGCAATAATCATAATTAGAGCTGCCATTGTCTGATTGTCTACTGTGCTGAGAACCAGAAGCGGCTCACATTCATTAGAACAGGTAAAATTAACGAGACCTTGTGCCACGTGCTGGGCAAAGCTTATTGTCTCATTTAATAGTCCAGCAACAATGAGACAATGTAGGAATCCTCAGTTCTACTCTGCACATGAGGCAACGACAATCAAGAGTCAGAGGGTAAGGTGGCTCGTCCAGAATTGCATGGCATCCATTCTCTTCCGTTCCAAGGCCTGTCCTTTCCCTTTCCAGGTGCTGTGGGGGCTCTTTGCTCCCTCTTTCAAGTCTGCCACTCTACCCAGAAAGTCATCAAAAAGAAAGCATGGCATCACAGCCCTATCCCTATGACAACAGTTCTTCCTTTCATCTTGCCCCCAACTCAACCCCACCAACGACCCCTTTCCTTGTCAAACACAGACACAAAGATATTGGTGGTGAGTTATTTCTCAGGTCATAGATAGGTCTTAGTAACTTGGGTTAAGGGGAGAGAAAGAAGAGGGGGATCCCCAGTGCCAATGGGTTAAAAGGAGATGGGCATATTATAGTGCTCTGGCTGTCATTGCAAGACTCGCCATGAAGATCAAAGGAGATAGAAAATGAAGAAAGCTTTTTAAATTTCCAAGTGACATAGAAATATGATAATACTGTATATGCAGTATTTCCTCAACTTTAAAAAGTTTTTTTTTAATATTTTAAGGTTTCTAAAAACAAAATGCATGTTATAATTAATAAATGCATTAACTTTGGTGAGATATTTCTTCCCCCACAATCAAAAGGTGTTGTTCATTCAGAAGTGGCCTTTGTGAGGTCTGGTTCTTAGAATCCAGGACATTTCATATAGGTTAGTTTGACATTCTCAAGTCAGGGGCTAGAGAGGAAACTGGGATTGTTCTTTGCTCAAGAAACAGTATATTTTGAGATGCATAGCACTTACCTGAGCCACACAGTATGAAGATGTCTGTAACTATTATCATGCCAATTAGGAGAAAAGAAACCAGATGTGAGGACAAGTCCTAAATTGCATGATAAGGCAAGGCAGGGCAGGATGAGGCCCACCTCAGCCCCTAACACTTACTAAACCAAAGTCAAAAGTACAAATGGAAGCCTCTATGGTCCTCCCCCATCTCCTCTCACTTCAGCTCAGTCCTATAAATGAAGAGTCTTCACATGTATGTGTGTAGCCACACAGGCCTGCACATGGAAATCATATCCATTTGACCCCAATAATCACCATTTACACCCCATCTAAACTAAGTGTGCTGCTTCAGTGCCACTATCCAACCTTGAAAAGATCTGAAGGAGATGCTCACATAGGCTCTAGAAGCATGCTCAAGGCCTTTTGGGCATAGAATTCCAGAATCTCATTACTAGGAGCGTTGTTTAGATTCTAGGCTCTAAAAGAGAGGTTAGATGGGCATATCACCATGACCATGAGAATTTAGAGACCACAGCCCAGAAGACTGCCTTTACTTCTGACACCAACTGCAAATTCATGGGTTCCCAAGACTACCTCCTATTCTCTAGCTTTCAACTCTACACTGAAAACTGTTATCCATGTGGCTATGCTTTATTACAGAGAAAGGATAGCTACATATTAAAATCAGCCAAGGAAGAGATGCACAAGGCAGGGTCCAGGAGGGTTCTAAATGCAGAACTTCCAGAGTCTTCTCCCAGGGGTGTCATGGGTGGCATTAACTCCTCTCAGTACTATGTGAAAATATGCACAGTATTGCCAAGTAGGGCAGCTCCTTCACGCCTAGTGTCCAGAGTTTTTATTGGGGTTCAATCACGTTTATAGTTGACTTCCCATATGCCTGAGTTTAGTCTCAAGTCCTTCCAGAGGCTGAGCTCATAGCTTCAGGGTCCATCCCCTTTGAAGTGAAAGCAGATACCAAGTAGCTCAAATCCCTCTTCATAAATCACACTGTTAGACCGTCCAGTGTGACCCAACACCCTCAGATACACAGTGACACTCTTGCCAGAGATTACTTCCCAGGATGCCAGGCCAAAGATTTCTTCGGATAAGATTAAATCCTGATTACACAGCCTCACACTTTTGGCTCACGGGGAGCAGGGTTACCAGGAAAGATATAGGACTCCCAGTTCAATTTGAATTTTAGATAAACAGTGAACAATATGTTAGTATAAGTATATTCCAAATACTATATGGGACATACTTATACTAAGAAAGCATTCATTGCTTATCTCAAATTAGAACATACTAGGCATCTTGTATTTTTATTAGCTAAATCTAGGAACTGCAGGGAAGAGCGTGGGACAAGACTAGAGGAGGCCCGAATGGTGCCTTAAAGTAAGGAATGGGCCTCCAGGTAAAAGCCTGTTTGTCTGGGACTAAGAGAGAGATGGGGCAGTACATCCACATCTTACCTGCAAACCTAAAGCAGAGTTGAGGATAGACAGGGATCAATTCCAGAATCCCTAGCCAGAAATGACAATTCAGAGCAGAAAGAGTTAAAGACACAGCTGCAGCCAAAACCAGCACTTTGACAAAGAGAAACAGACCAGAGGACCAGGAGTTGGGTTGGAGTTCATGGTTCCAGACACATCAGGCTGCCAGAAGCCTATTACCATGAATCAGTTCAGGGTATCCCAGGCTCACCCCTGCCGACAAACCTCTGCCTGCATCTGACCCCAGGGCCTAAGGCATACTTGGTTCCATCCCAGTTTTACTACTGATCATCTGCTGCCTTTGGGGAGATTACTTTATTCCTTCGAAACTATGGTTTCCTCTTCTATAAACTGAGAATAGATGTTTCAAAAATTTTTGAAGAGAAACTGAACCAATTTATATAAAGCATGTGGTAGTTGCTTAAGAAAATTTACTTCCTTCCAATCTTTTCTTTTTTTTTTTTAATGAACAATTTATTTATTATGATGGTATCTAACATAATTTAAGACACAAGCAAGAGAAACTAAACTAACTGGTGAAATGGACTATTTTGTCTTGTTTTTTTCTAAGAAAGTAAAATACTACTTGGTTAATTTCCCCATCCCTGCTCTAAGTTCTCTGATTTGCAGCCTCTATGTGCTTGAAAGGGACACTCACAAGTGCAGGAAATCATATCCATATGAAAAGAAGTTACCATCAAACGTAACTGGGTTTCTTAGAAACCACTCCCCCAAATACAAGCCTCTTAATTCTGTTGGTGCTGTGGCCTGTGTTTCCAAGCAAGAGGTGAATCTTAAAAGTTCACATGATCTTCGTCAAGAGTATTCTTCAGCCCCAAAAGGAAAGATCTCCAAAGCATTTAAGTTAATACATTCCTTTCGCTAATGTAATCAAAATATTCCAGTATTTTCCCTTAATACTCTCAATTTACAACTAGCAGACAGATGCTTCTTCTCAAAGGCCTTCATAAATCTTCCCACATGAGATGAAAATGAAGGATTTATTGCCCATCTTTTAATTTTACTGAACATTCAATGAGTTATTCTTATAGCTGGCATTTCAAGTGTATTAGAATTTATCACTCAAAGGCTTATGCAAGGACTAAATTACACTAATGAATTGACTATGAATTTGAAGCCTAACATGAGGCCAAACATTTTCTGGCTTCATTTCTATATCTCAGCCAATGTCTTAATTTGGTCCCTACTTATCCATTACTGCTAAATTGTCTTGCTATTATTGTAGTAAATGGCTGCAAACCCTGGCTTGCCCAAAGGCTCAGGATGAATGACGTGGAATAAGAACATTTACTGTCTACAGGAATCGTAAAGACCTGCTATCCAATCATTTTTGCTGATGTAGAGGACATGGGAGAGGATCATAGTCCAACCCACCTTTTCTAGTACCTCTCACAGTCACAGACTATTCTTAACAGCTGGCATTTCCAAAGTATTAGTAGAATTTACCTTTGAAAGATTTATGAAAAGTTTAAATTACACTAATGAACTGACTTTGCATTTGAAGTTGAACATGAGACCAAATACGTTCTGGTTTACGTTTTTGTTTTCTTTTGTTTTGTTTTGTTTGTATCTCAGCAAACTATTTAATTTTCTTCCTACTTACCCATCATCATTAAATTGTCTTGCTATTATTGCAATGCCTGCTAGCAGTGTTATAGTTAAGAGTCTGTGCGTGTTTTCATTGGATGTGCCTATTTTCTGAGATTCAACCTACATAGGGAACTAAGGAAATTTCAGAGGTCTCTCAAACTTTGCTGGAATTACTCCAGCCCTGGAGTTTTCCTTGTGTGCCCATTAAATATCAGGACTTTTGAGGGAGAGGGGCTAGGTATTTTAAGAAAACAGTTGACCCTTTGTCTGCTCCAGTTGAGTGCTAGCTTTAAGTTTACACCGAAACTTTGTGGCTCTTTATTTTAGCAAAACTTCCTACCTTGTTTCCCATTTTCTTTGCTCTTTTTTACTTTAGTGAAGACTCTTACATATCATACATGACTGAAGATTTTGTTCTCTGATTATCAGTCACTGAACAACATTAATTACTAAAAAGGGTAGTTTGGTTTTTTTAAAAAGATTCTATCTATGCAAACACAAATGAGCAAGTGAAATTTGTAGCATATAAAGTATTCTGTACTTCTGTGGGAAACTCTACTGTTCCTGATGGAAATGTAAAGAGATTGAGTCAAACCACAAGCCCCTGAATTACAGGACACATTAATTACATAAATTACATTACATAACATGTGTAGTGAAAAGATTAAATTCCTTGGAATTCAGCATTAACTCTGGGAGGAAAAGAAAATTAGAAAAAAAGAACCTGTCATATTTGCTCAAACTTTTGAAAGTTCTAAGACTCCATGAATCTCTATTTCTGTATCATCACCTTTCATGCCATAGTAAGCCTGACACATTCTTCAATGCTGCTAGGGTGTCCGATCTCACAATCTCATCTTTTGTTTGGAAGTATGAGCTAACTCTTTCATTTCCTCTCGCTGCAAAACAACCTTAGTCAGAAATCTCTCAGATGTGATCTAAAACCCAAGTCTTCCTCAGCTACCACAGAAAAAAATTCCCCAAGCAAAAGGCTGAGAGGTTGCCTCATCACAGATTTTCCTCATTGAGAGAGTCTGAAACTTGGATTAAACTTGTCACCCCTCTGAGTCAACCCTCACAGAAGTTGTATTTTAGTGGGGTGTTCTGAAAGTATTTCCTAATCCTTTTTAGTCAAACATGTATTCTTGACGTTTTTACCACATTCAGTAGGACACATTGATGCTCATCTGCCTCCCTCTAATTGCCTCTAATTCAACCATCTGACTACTTACACCCCATCACAAAAACCTCCCATATAAGCCATCTTCCTTTCCTGTAACTCATCCTCTGTGTTAAAAGTGTTAAGGAGAAATGAGAAAACCAATGATCCTACGACATGCAGAGGCTCTCTTCACATAATGCCACTGGTCAAGTAGTATTAAAAGGGAAGCAAGGCCTTCTCTGTGTTGCCTGGACCATTCTTGGATCATGTGATGCTCTCAGCTTCCACTGATTTCTCTCTGAAAATTCTCCAAGTCACAGAAAATTATTCTATTTAAGATTCACCAGCAAGAAGACACTTATGAATCAACCTAACCAGCCAACTTTCCTTTTGATTACTTTGACTCTCAGAATTAACCTCACAATCCCACTGATTTCAAGGTCCTGGCAGAGGGCATTTGCATCTTTGGGAACCCGAGATATTAGGTGCTGCTTCAGCTTCATCTTTAGCCGAGAGCCCTTCCCAGGATTCACCGTGGGCTTCAACTTGCGCTTGAGGACAATGGAAGTTCTTAGCTATGCACTCTACTTTATACTCACATCTTTTGTTTTGTCTTTTTTTTCTCATGCATGAGGGAAAACTACTTTTATGAGGTTACATTAAATAGATGGCATAGTGTGCCACTCTCAAGTACAAAATGATACCACATTTACATGTACCAAGTATGGAAAGCATAGGGCAATCATGCCTGTGGAGTCCTCTGGCACAAGGAGAAAGTTCCAAGCTCATGATTTCTCAGAGGTGCTGGCTAAGGAGAAGCATTTAGAGTAAAACTAAGATAAGGTAGCCCAAGAGCCCACTTTTTAAAAAATTCTAAGTACATTTAGAAATTGTAATTTCTTACAAAATCTACTTATACATCTGTTTTCATTGGGCCCAATTAATCCTTATAATTTTAGTTCCTTACTTTTTTGGAAAATAAAATCATACCACCTCTGATTCTGATCCATATGGCAATCAGAGAAAACTCTGTATGTCCATGAAAAAGACAAAAGCCAGCATGTCAGAGATGAAAAACTATAACCAGTGAACTCTCCCTTAAAGTCTAACTGGATTTTCTTTTCAAGGTAAGCTTACTCTGCATTTGAAGATATACTGGATGAAAAGGCTTCCAATTGTTCATCCTCTTAGCCACATACATTTGAAAATAATATTTTTATACTAACCGTCAAGTATGAAATAGCATACCCTAATTACAGTGGCAAGCTACGCCAAGTAAAACAAGGGACTAAAGTCACATTAATGTCAAAGATATTATGCCATGGCAAACCAATGTGGAGCATAGGAGGGCTGTCTGGAGAGTATCCAGCCATGTAATATGAAAAATAGAGGCATTTATGGCTGGATGTTTTTTCAGACAGCCCTCGTACACTTGATGTGTAGATGAGTCCAAAGGGAAGCTAATGTTTTGGGTTTTTTTTAGTTTTTGCTTCTTTTTTCAGTGGACTTGAGTTCATTCCCTGGGAAGTTATGGCCAGATAGCATGTGCATTGGTGGTGGAATATTCTGGGCCATATGCCAGTAAATGTGAATCCTTATTCCATCAGTTTTTCCTCCAAGCAAAAGTGTTGACCAGAGTACACACACACACACACACACACACACACACACACACTCACGCACACAATTGCCAGTAGGATTGAGCAACTGGGAGGTTTTGCATGATGGATAATTGACTAACAGGGTGCTACAATCAGATGAACTAGAAGATACAGGAGGCATTTCTTTAGGGGTACCTGTATCCAGATTTCCCATGCAGGACCCTAACATTCCTGGTACTATGCCTTTACTCTCACTCTTTCTTCTGTTTATATTTCTCTTCCTTCCTTCTGTCTTGTACCAATCTTGCAAAACCCAGACCAAATGCCACTTCTTAATCTCTGATTCACTTTCAAGTCTAAAGTATTTGCTGCCTCCACTGAATATTAATAGCAGGTACACCTATAAAGAGACATTGGAAAAAAGTAAAATATGATGCTTATGAGCAGAGACTTTTAAGACATAATGCTCTGGACTTAAGTGTTAGTCCTACCTCTGACTACTACTGTTGGAAAATTCTTTAATCTCTCTAAACCCTGGTTCTCTCCTCTTTTATAAAATGAAGACACTAATATCAATCTCAGGGTATTGTTGATCTCATCAAATGAGTTAATACATATAAAACATATGGTCAAGTGTCTGGTTCATACAGAGTATGCAATAAATGTTGACTGTTGGTATTATATCAAAGGAACTGCCACTTCCTTCCTAAATTCTATCTGTACCTCTATGTCTACCTAAGCCCACTCCCCAGGCGATGCTCTTAATTCACCTAGACTGGAAATCAGGTGTTCTGCACCTTTGTCTTTCCCAAAGGCCCTAGGACAGTGCTTTGCACTAATTAGATTTGTTAAATAATGATCGGTGGAGATTTTGAGCTAACAATTTTGTTCTGCCCTTGAAAGCCATAATTATCCTGCTGAAGCAGATGGGAAATAGACATCGTGTTTAAAACCGGCAGTAAGAGAACTGAAGAACCCCAGCAATCAAGTGATGTGATTGAAGACCTTTCAGAGGACAATCACATGTATTTCTCTGTTGAACTGTGAGCTCTTAAAAATAAAAAACAAGATAGAATCTCAATAGAAAAGGCCACATTGAGTTTGTTAAAGCAAAATTGCCAGTAAATACAGTTGATTTAGTGAAACATTTTTAAAATGGCAACATTTTATAACAGCTGGTTGTTAATGGAATTAGTTATGATAAAAATTAGTTGTGAGTCAGCTCTTGGGTACCCACATACTAGGTTCCATTTTGAGCCTCTGCACTAATTGTTAAACCTAAATTCCTAGGCAAAGGATTCTCATTATTTCAAATTCTGAAAATGAACAGAAAGTGCATGTAATTTAACAATAATAATAATAATAATTACACAAGGAGCTATTTTATTTGCATCAAATTAGGTGATGGCTATTTCATATATTTTTATGATGTAAGATGTTGTTAAAGTTCTACCTTACCAGATCTCTTAGCCTCAGAGAATTCTCACCTCAGTGGAACGTGAAAACTTAATTTTTCTCAGTATTTAACAGTCCTAGGACTTGTAGGAAACATACCAGAGTACCATGACTCTTAATTTTTTCATGGCTTATGTAAATACAAGGCTGTCTACAGCTGAGTATGTTTCTTTTTCTTCACTCTCTCTCTCTTTCTCTAAGAGAATTGTCTTTGAAAAATCATCTTTAATTTAGGGAAGCATTGCACTTAAAAGAAGTGTATACATTGCCATCTGCTGAAAAGTGTCAGAAAGCCCCCCGTGGCAAAGCTCACAGGCATCCTGTGGTTTTCAACTCATTACCTGAGGGATTCTGCGAGGTTTATCCTAAACACTGTCAAGGCTTTGCTGAACATTTGGCAGCATTGAGATTATTTTAAGCAGCTCATTTTGGTTGTAGCCTGAAAAGATTTCCTGTTTTTATGAGGTAGCAGTCTTTCTAAGGGCCAGAATGGGTGGGGGCTGCCACTTCAGCAGGAGGAATGAGCCCTCTTCGCAGATACACTTTAGGAGTCTTGGAATGTGAGAGATTCTGTTGTAAAGGACATTCATTACCCAGGAGCAAGGCCGCTTTGGGGATTTACCTTGGTAAGGGACTATGCTCAAGAGAAAGGTAAACAGAGTAAAAGTCAGAACTATGAGTTTCATTTCCTGATTTTTACCATCAACATCTGCTTGAAAGGGAAGAGTATACACTGAGTCACCACCTGGACCTGTGTGGATGTGCACATATGTGTACATACACACATGCATATACACTCATGCATGTGTCATGCACAGCCAGCATAATCTTCCTTAAACACTACTTTTCACATTTTTTTGTTCCAAACCCTTTAGTGGTATGTTTTCAAATCAAACCTTTTAAATCATTTATTCAAGTTTTTCTCAATTTATTCCCACCCCCCACACATTCACACACACCTACACCCACTACAGTTCTTTCCATCATTTTATTATTCCCACACAAGGTGGCTCTGCTCAATATCCAACTAATCCATCTGTACACAAGCCTTCTGCCATGTATCTTTTGCCTATTTCATAAACCAATTTTTTCACAATTTTAAACCTACAAGTCCATTCAGAAAACGGAATTATAGATGGAGACATTATGTAAAACCAGTAGAAGCAGAGATGTTCTATTTAAACAAAAATGGGGGCTCTCTGTCTCTGCTTCCAAGGTCCCCCTTGCCCTTCTTGCCTTTTGGCAGTGATACCTGAATCACCTCTGTAAAGGTTTAGGTTCTACCAAACACATTTATAAACTACTGATCCAATGTCTTTCTAAGGTAGCCTTTCCAAACACCAGCTACACTCAAACACCAGCTACACTCACTTCCTCTTTAAAGTCCTACACATCCACACCCATGGATTCAGATGGCCCCTGGACATTGCATTATCTCAGCATTTATTGCCTTGCTTTGTAGAACAACACACTGTGTGGAGAATGGGTGACTTGATATTCAAGCTCCCCAAAAACAATATGACTTCGCTTTTTTCCTCCCTGCTCATCTTTAACCCCTGCAACACACCTAGCAGCTGGCCCAACAGTAGTGCTCCATGGAATAAGTTGTAGAAATTCCTCTCTCTCTGATGTTTCAATTCACACATTTTCATAGATGTGAACAATGCCATGCACAAAGGCGTAACTCTTTCTATCACTATGAGACAGCAATGACAGTTGTGTTTGAACATTTAAATCATGACTACTGTTTTGATTTTGAAAAAGCATGTTGGAATATATGAATGTAAAAGCATGTTGAATGGCATTTTTCAATTAACTTGAAGTTGACTTCTGGAATCGAATGCTGAAGACAAAGAAGAGTGCCAACAACCCCACATTTTAATTAAACAGAGCCACCAACAAGTGGGGCCACTCACCGGCTAGGGCTTACTTAGAGTCAGCTTTAAAATGCTGGGTGCTAGACAACCCCATCTTTTACCTCAGCTCCTATTCTCCTACATGCAATATGAGCAGAAGGCTGGGGGAGAGGACAGAGAAAGTTCTGAGAATCTGAGTGGTGGCAATAAGACTGTGATACAATGATTTTGTGTTTGCATTTTTTGTTTTTGTTTTTTTTGTACTTCCTCAAAGCAAAATCAGGGGTCCTCCAAGAGAAGCACTTGCAAAAAATGGAAGTGCCTGCTAGAATGAAATCCCACGTATGATTCTCCTTTTGGATATGACTCAGGGAACGGACTTGCTGCTCTGCTCTTTTTTCTATGAACTAGAGAAAAGTGAATGAGGAATGGCGGGATAAAGAGAAGGAGATGTAGGGGAGCAGCCTGACTTCTCACTATTGGGTTGGCCAAAAGGTCAGAGTTTCCTCTAGTTTATTAGACACCGAGCAAAGTATCTGGACTGGGGCCATCTTTCTGGAAAAGAAGTCTGCCAGGCAATGGAATACCAGCAGGAAGCATCTATGAGGGTGTACTGCCAATAACAGGGGCTTTTTGGTAGGTGGAAGGTGGAGAAAGACATGGAGATGGAGGTGGAGTTGGACCCCGACTCTAGCAGTGGAGAGGCCCAAAGGGCCCTGTAAAAATTTATACACGTACCTTAGGTATTTGGAGAACTACACACTGAGGCCTTCCCCAACCAGCCAGGGCTGACCAAAGGAGCAACAGCAACCCACAGAGAAAAGACCACAACCATAGATGGTTAAGGGAAGAGATGGTTACCCTCTCCCACCTCATGTCTTTCCTATACTTCAACATTATAAGAACCAAGTTTCATTAAGGGAAAGACAGGTTCAAATTCTATAATACTTAGGGTATATTTAGTGCTAAAGGTAGCACCCAGGTTAGGGGAGGAAAGCAGATGAAAATGAAAGATAAGAAGAGAATTGTAAGCTGGACTTAGATGAAAGGGCCTGGAAAGTCACCAATATTCCCAAAGCATTGCCAAGTGGTGTTCAGGGGGATTTGGCAGAACATAGTTAAGCAGTGGTTTAAAATATTCATATATTTCAAGTTATTCTCACTGAGTCAAGCTTCTCAATAAAAAATATTACTCCTATTCATTTATAGTGAAAAGAAAAAAGCCAAACTGTAAATATCTTTGTAGAAAAATTTTAAGTGAACTCCAAATTAACAAAAATCTATATGTAGAGTTCTACATGCTATCTGCCTTGTCAATCTATATATACACGTTGGTTACCTGTATAATGTCACTTAGACTCATGTACAAATGACCTTGAAACTTAACTTGTTTTTAAATAGAAGGTATTACTTCAGTATGCCAAGGAATTTTTATTGATGAACATTATTTTGGAATTAGTTGCTTTACTTATGAACATATAAATTTAATTATATGAGTGTGTTTTTTATACTTTTATGAGTTATATTTTAGGAGTGGCAAATTACAAGGGCAACAGCTCAGACAGCATAAAGCAAGAAGTTAAAGTCCCACCAGCCTCTCTATATGTAACCACTTGTAATAGTTTCTTGTTTATTTTTCCAGAAATCCCCCGTGCCTCTATGATCATGTAAGCATATGAATGTGTGTCTTCTTTGTAGCAAAAGTTACATGTACCAGACACAGTCATTTACAATTTGCTTTTTTTTCCATAAAAAATGTGTCTTAGACAATATATCTTTATATCATACACACTGACCCATCTTATTCCTTTCAAACACTATGTAATATTTTACTTTATTTTTGCTTCATACTTTAACCATTTTTCCATTAATAGGCTTCTACCTCAATTACAGTATTTTATGTGCTGTCACATAATAAATCGATGGTTATCCTGGTACACATTTATCTCATTTAATTGTAAATTTATAAGCCAATGTTACAATAATATTATTCAGAATATTATGCAAAATCTGAAAAGTTACATGACATTAAAATACTAAATGAGTAACCAGAAAAAATTGAATTATGGTTGATATAGTTGATAATATTAAGTAATTTTAAAACATCACATTCGAACCCTCAAAGTTGACAGTTTATAGGTAGTAAAAGCAACTAGATTTATTTAACCAGTATACCACATAGCACCATGCTCCATAACAGAATGTACTGAATGTATACACATACCTTCTTAACCAGAGATATGGTAAGAATTAATGGGGTAATATATACAATCTCCTTGCGGTGGGTAATTGCAGAAGCTAACATAAACAGTGTGACTATTTCTTTTCTGGTTCACTCAGGCTCCGAAAATAACAAAGCAAAGACACTGCTACAAGGTTTATCTTCCTTCTGTTTGTCGTTCTTCTAAGTCATCTCGACCTTTCCCAGTTTATCTGAGGTCAAAATATCTTCTGTTTTAACAAACCTTGATAAAAGGAAGAGAATTCTACTACTGAGGTCTGTCTGAGCTGTCTTTAATATGAGACCATATATTTTTTGTTCTCTGAGGATAAATGTTTCTGTAAACACAAAACTCGTCTGGTTTTAAGCTGTGTTACCACTGCTCTTGCCCACTTGATATGGTTGCCCACCCTAGACCTGGACCAGCCCCCACCAGAAGGCCCAGCCCCCATTGTGTCTGAAAATGGAATTAATCCTGGGGCTGTTTATACTCAGTAGTATAAGTTGAGAAATCTCGTACCAGAAGTCTAGTTTCTGAAAGGTGTGTCTGTGTGAGCGTACGTGTATGTATAAAAAGGCATTTCAGTTTTCAATAAACTGTTTACTGTTCAAACATTAAATAAATGTAGAACTGTTTTAATCAGCTGAACAAATATTTAATGTACACTCCAGCGTAAGAGCTATGTTTAAAAATATTCTCTATACTGTTAAGACATAGGGAATTTATGGAAACCTGTGACCTGAAAGGTAAAACAAACATTCAGGGGGAAGAAATGAAGTATATAATTTTAAATTTAAACTTATCGCGTCCCTCTTTTGTTACCACCCAATAGTATTCTAAGTGGGTGTATTCACATGTGCATGCACGCATGTGTGTGTGTGTGTGTGTGTGTGTGTGTGTGTATTTAAAGTCCTGGGAAGTGCTGGTTAGGTTACAAAAATATATTTTTAGAACAATGAATGGTTGGGTGACTACCAAATTAATTTCCACTTAATTGTTATAAGAAGGTAAAACATGGCAAAGTTCATGTTCTGTCTAGGACTGTGTTTCTTGGTGAAGTAAATGTTTGCTCTTTAGGTTCCAAACACTGGAGGTCATTCATGACAGCAGTAGCTGGCTGGGTTTCTTTCCACAGCTGTTAGAAGGGATTGTCTAAAACTCTGACAGGAAATGCTAAGTTCTTGGAAAACATTTAATCCTCAGTAGATTCTGTGCAAATTTCATTGAAAGTTGGTAGAAGGTATGTCTTTTTAGAAAAATAACCTCTTACAAAGATACAGGGAAATATCTTTAATAAAATGGAGGCCATCCTCTTTATACTAATTGCATTTTTATTTGTATTTGCCAAGAAGAATAAAAAGTATGGGTCTTCAAGTGGCCATGCTTTTCAACTCTTACCATCTTCTTCTGCTAATGTAGTTTGGTGAGAAGACCTCTAAGGAAAGCCATCTTCTCTGTCTAAATTGATTCAGAACAAAGAATTGTCAGGGCATATATAATAGCTGGTTGGTTGTGGCCTTTACTGCTCTTAGCATTTGGTGATAGTTTAGATGTAGTACTATGTGGATGCCGTATTATTATGTGGCGACACTTATCTGTCATTTTGGTCAAATATGTCATTAAAAAAGGGTCTTTAACAGCAGCTTTCTACCCAATTGATCAGATTATTGATCTAGTCCATTTGATTTAGCATTCAGATTTAAAATGCCACACTTAGTGGCTTTCAAATACCTGCCTTTCTTAATGCACTTGTGCTTTTTGAGTTGCTTTCTGGTTTACAATAGATATTCTTTAAATAAAAAGCTTGAAGTTTTCAAGTAATTTTGTTTACACCACTTCTTTTGGGATATAGCACTCTCCACATGTTTATTAAGAAAGTTTTCTGCCACTGGTTCAGAAAAAAAAAAGCTTAAATTTTAGTTGGAATCCTTGTCATTTCTGGCTCCCTCTAGCTCAGTGACAATTGATCCTTCTGTCCACAATCACTGATAAAGTCATCGTGTTACTGAGAAGAATGGGAAACTAGCACTTCAGAACGTTAAGTTCAGCTGTTCATACCATAATGAAGAGTAACTGGAAGCTGAGAATTAAAAAGAGAAGAAAGGAGAGGAAGCTACTTAGCAATCAGAAGAAACACAGTGTTTATGAGATCATTAGAAACCCATTTGAAGTGCTTTTTCCTAACTAGCTTTAGCAGAAAGGAAGTTGTCAACTTAAGTCAAAGAATATAACCCTATATCCACATGGCCATGAAGCAATTAATGCATCTTAATACCATAATGAAATGGTTGGAAATTATAAAAGGCTTCTTCCTGATTTGGGGTTATTTTTCCATGAGGGGGCTTTGATGTCTATGCTGCTAGGCAGAACTGGCTCTTGTGTCAACAGTGATGGTGTGCTTGGCAACAGACCCACAGACATCACGCAAATATACCTGCCTTCCTTCTTGATGCCCTCGGAAATCATTACAGTATTAGAGCTGAAAAAAGTAGGAAATTATGATGTTTGCTTCCTTAGTTTTAGGAAGAGCTTTGGCTAGAGCAATTTCTGAAGCACCATAAAAAATAGATGCTATTTACCACTGCATTTTTAGACATAAATACAGAGATAGCAATGAAAGGGTCTCCATACTGATGTGGCTTAATTCAGTCTGTTTTCCTCTCACTCTTCTCTCACTATTTCTGATTTGAAGATCCAGTTTTAACATACCATCATTCTGAGGTGGCTTAATTCAGGCTTATTTTCTTTCTGCTTCCCAGCTTTCTACACCTAACATGTGGATGCAGTATTAACATACCATTCAAATAATGAGGGCTTACCTGGACAGAATAAGAAATGTATAGGTACATCTCCATGTGATTTTCAGAACTTGGAATTTACATACAAGCTTAGAGAATGGAATTAGTTTCTATGCGATATTTACATTAGCATTTTCCTGGCTCTAAAATTCATTGCAAAGCAATAGCTTCTGCAGATTTTCCCTCTACCCCTGGCTGTTTTATTTAGTGCTATCATTTCCCATCCTCTCCACCCAGCAAGTCATAGGTGTAAGGCAGCCTATTCATACATTAACAGCTGTTATCATTATCAATGATGTTTCCTATGCTTTCTTATTTTTTAATGAGGCTTGTATTTAAAGTGATCTGGACCACAGGGTTGGGGGAGGTATAATCAGGAGAGGCTGCTCTGCATTGGGTATACCCATCACTCAGCAGATGACCTTTTCTTCTAAGCAGGTAGGTAAGCTTATCCTGAAAGACAAGTGACCCATCTGGGTTTCCCAGGAGACTGAGGCCCCTACATTCCCTGTGGAATCATGCAGGACTGAAAAGCCTAACCCTGTGCACCCAGAAGGCTAAGCAATTGCTCTGGAGTGGAGATTGGATAAGAACAGACTTAGCTGCCGCAACCACTTCTGACTTCATAATCCACTGTATTATAGATAAAGATATTCTTCCTGACATTTCAGGAATTCCCACAACAAACCTGGGAAGCTGAGGAAATAACTGCATTTTCTCAGGACCATCCCCCAAAGGCCTGCTGACTCAGGGGCCTCTTTAAGTGTCCCTTCCCAGGTCCTGGGGCACCATACCTGCACACTCCACTGCCTAGGGTCAGATTTACTCAGTAGAAGCCCTATTGTCCAAACAGACTGGGCTTCTGGTCAGGAACTAGCATGGCCACACTTTGGTAAAAGCAAACAAATTGCCCCACAGAGCCCCTTTCTTTTGAAGGGCAGTGAAAATCCAAGGGTCAGCGGTCAGGAGGAATATCACCAAACAAACGGAAGCTGTGTTTGCTCCACCATGAAACATGAGCAGCACATGTCTCCAGGAGGATTTACTATAGCACGTCCAAAATAAACGGACATGGGTGAGGAGGTGGGGGTGGGGTGCTAGTCCTACTTCAAAGTTGTGTCCCAGCTGCTCCTGGAGAAAAAGACTCCTTCAGGATTTCTCCCTGTAAGAAAGCACTTAGGAGCTTGCCATTGCTGGATTAACTGTCTTTATCTATTTGAAACTGGAAGAGACAACAGCTCTTCTGTTTGTTTTCTTTTGGTGTTATTACAGCCACGAGGGCCTAGCTCAAGATGAGGCCCTAAGAGGAACAAAATCACTGTTGGGTCAACATGAAGGGCATGAATTTACCCATTACTTTGCATATGTGTTCAATATTTTCATTTGATTTAATGCACTGGTCTTCCCAACACGTCAAACCACACCTACTTACACTTGGCTCTTTTCACAAGCCAAGAGGTCTCCTCAACACAAGGACACAGCCTTTAGAAATTCACAATGATTTCAAGATCAGCTCTTACTTCTTCAGTAGATAAGATCAAAGTCCTCAAGTGTTTGTTTTCTCAAATCACGATTTAGCTGTGAAAGGTGGTGAAACAAAAGAAAGAGTTGGGAGAAACAAAGGAAAGAAAAAAGCAGATGCTGTGTTGATCTTTCCTTATTTATTGATTTTTAAAGTTTTAAAGTTTGAACTTCATTTGAACCAGTTTGGTTTCTCTGGGCTTACAGGGCCAGGCATCACAATAGGCAAACCTGCCCCCTACATTGGAAAATCCTAACAGTGCTTCCGGAATATGATGCCATGAAAACTGAATTGAGGGTATTAATATTTAGTTTGCAGAATTTTTATTTTATTTTCTTGTGTAAAATAAGACTTCTGCAGACAATAGAGGGCTAAGATAGTTTTTGGAAGTGAAGAGGGTATAAAATATAAACACTTTAAATTAGTGATATGGAGAAAACCCTGACTTGAAAGCCTCTATTAAGTTTTCCCATTCATGTTATTTCAGAATCATTCCCCTTGGAGAGAAGCAACTCCCAAAGAATAAAATGTGGCAGACATTTTTCATCAGGTAGAAGGCAACTGGTGCCTGGCATATCAATACCCACATGGAAAGTCACTTAGCAGAGCTAGACTTGAATCTGTCTGCCTAAAGTTTCCAAGAACAGACATCAAAACAGAAGACTCTGTCTAGTCCAGTCTTTGGAGACCTTTAAACCACCAACCTCCTACCGCACTGAGTAAGATAGTCTATCTTAAAAGTATCGAAGGTTATCATTTTCTGCAAATTATTTTCCTGAATTCTACTTCTTGTCAGATGTGCTTTCATCTATTGGGAAACCACATTGTATGATTACTAGGTACCCAGGTTTTACTAGTTTGGGAACAACATTAGGTAGACTGTGTCCTAAATGGCAAGGTCAGCTTCTATAGAACTGAAAAAACAGCACTCTTACCAGTTATAAAATTTTTCACTTAACAGAATACTATAAATTTATGTTTGTTTGCTTGTTTGTTTGTTTGTTGTGTATTAGGTTGGTATAAACATAATTACAGTTTTTGCATTGTTGAAATTTGCCATTTGATACATTCTTAAATAAATGTAATTATGTTATACATCATTTTTACATGTATTTCTCACTTTATGTTTTTCTTGTTTTTTTTTTTTGCTAATTACTTGCTGTTTATTTTACATTTGTTTTAGACTATGGATGTGATGTTAGACAAAAAGCTAATTTGAACCATTTTCTTATGCGAATTCAAAATGGGTCGTAAAGCAATAGAGACAACTCGCAATGTCAACACGTTTGGCTCAAGAACTGCTAACGAACATACAGTGCAATGGTGGTTCAAGATGTTTTGCAAAGGAGGCAAGAACCTTGAAGATGAAGAGCGTAGTGGCCAGGTACCAGAAGTTGACAACGACCCACTGAGAGCAGTCTTTGAAGCTGATCCTCTTACGATTAATGAGAAGTTGCTGAAGAGCTCAAAGTCGACCATTCTTACAGTCATTCAGCATTTGAAGCACATTAGAAAGGTGAAAAAGGCAAAAAAGCTCTATAAGTGGGTGCCTCATGAGCTGACCAGAAAACTTTTTTAAAATTGTCATTGTGAGGTGTCACTTCCTCTTATTCTATACAACAATAACAAAGCATTTCTCAATCAGACTGTGATGTGCAACGAAAAGTAGATTTCATATGGCAATCATGGATGACCAGCTCAGTGGTTGGACTAAGAAGCTCCAAAGCACTTCCCAAAGCCAAACTTGCACCAATAAAAAGTCATGGTCACTGTTTGGTGGTCTGCTGCTGTTGGGTCCACTACAGCTTTCTGAATCCCAGTGAAACCATTACATCTGAGAAGTATGCTCAGCAAATCGGTGAGATGAATCAAAAACCGATATACTTACAGTCGGCATTGGTCAACAGAAAGGGCCCAATTCTCCACGACAATGCTCAACTGCACATCACACTACCAACACTTCAAAAGTTGAACGAATTGGGCTATGAAGTTTTGTCTCATCTGCCATATACACCTGACCTCTTGCTAATCAACTACCACTTCGTCTAGCATCTCAACAACTTTTGGCAGGGAAACTACTTCCACAAACAGCAGGATGCAGAAAATGCTTTCCAAGCTTTCAGTGAATCCCGAAGCATTAATGTTTATGCTACAGAACTAAACAAACTTATTTCTCTTTGGCAAAAATGTGTTGATTGTAATGGTTCCTATTTCGATTAATAAAGATGTATTTGAGCCTAGTTATAATGATTTAAAATTCACAGTCCAAAACCACAATTACTTTTGTACCAACCTAATATATTTTTTTAAAACCTTTGATTACTATCGCCTATTTTCCACCAATGAATATTGTAATGATGGGAAACAATCATTTTACGAAATGTAATGTGCTAATTTGAACACATGAAAACAGTTGTTGTTGTGTTTTCTGTGTAATAACTTCTATGCTGAAGTGGTTAACTTTTAAAAACTTTTTTTATCATTAAGAAATATTAAAATGTTTCTAAGTATCTCAAACTTCAACCTTGCCAGTTAATTTCTATAATTAAAATTATTGTCAAAACCAATATAAAGATTAAGACACAATCATAACATTTAATGTTAAGTTGGCTTACTCATAAAAGTCTATGATCTGGAAAGATGTCACGATTATAGTCTTTCCTCTGAATATACCTGATATATTATATTTCATTTTGAGAACCAAATTCTCATAGGGATGTGAGTAAACATAGGCCTATGCAGAGGATAATGACAAGACAACCATGGAAATGCTTTGCCTATAAAGTCCAGTAGAATGAACTGTATATGTTTAGCCTAAGGTAACAGAATAAAACAATTAGCTGCTTCCTATAATTTAAAGTCCACCATGTGGAGATAAATTTCACTTATCCTGAATACTTTCAAGTGGTACACCCAAGATTAGGTAACAAAAGTTGCAAAGTGACCAAATTTGACTCAATTTAGGGAAGAATTTTCTAATGTTCAAAGAGTCATCACCAAGCTTGAGGCAGACAACAATCTGATGGGGACTTAAGAAGTGATATTCAAATGTCACATAATTGGTTGGAAGGATACATAGAATAATCTGTTGCAGTGCTCAGATTCTGTGATTTTATGATATCTAATACAACCTAGATTCTACTTTTTAATTTTCCTTTAATTGAATTTTTCCCAGTCTAACAGATTCATACAGAATATCAGATAAGTCATTCTTTAAAAGTTTGGACTTCAAGTCACATATGTAATAACCCACTATGCATACACAAATAGAAATATGTTGAGAACTTGACTAATCACTTTTAATATTTGTACTGCAAATAAAGGCAAAAAGTCCCCTTGATATTAATTGACAGACACTGAAAATACCCCATGGGTTTGGAATGGAAGCAGGGCCCTTGAAAAGATCAGAAGGTAATGTCCTACAGCGAGAAAATTGATACCATGAAATAGCAATTCTCTTTGAAGCTCAGAGAAGAGGTCCACTGAGGAAAGTTAAACACACAAAAGTCAAGATTTTCCAACTATAGAAAGAACATGTCAGCATCTGAAACCATTTCAAGCAAAAGTGTGATTTCTAGCAGTGGTAAATTATCAAGAGTAGACTGAAGAGAAATAATGAAACCATGCTTCCTTTCCCAAATCTCTGCCTTAAACACTTCTAACAGTAACTTGGTGAGTAGGACTGGAGAACCCCAGGGGCCAAAGAGCATTTGTCTAAGCAGCTGCAGAGGTCACTGAATGTGTTATCCTTGGAACCTACCCAATGGCATGGCCAGAATTTGCTAGCATTAGGTTCATGGAAATAGTCAAACACTAACAGCCACTAAAAGTAAACTTTACAAACACCCTCTTATAAAAAAAAAAAAGCCTATAAGTAAGCATGTGAGATTTCATTTATGAAATTATCTGAACAAACATGCCTGGCACAATCGACTCCCCACCCCCACCCCCAACACCCAAGTCTTTTGATTTGTTTACTCATGTAATGTCAAATTAGTTATTTTAAAGTGAAAAATTCAGAAGCATTTATGTTGAGCAATCACAGTCTTCATTCAGCTCCTAAACATTTTTTTTTCCACTCAAAAAGGAAACCTCATGCCCATTAGAGCAGTCACTCCCCACCTCCCTCCCCCAACCTCTGGCAACCACCAATCTGCTTTCTGTCTCAATTGATTTACCTATTCTGGATATTTCATATAAATGGAATAATATAATATGTGACCTTTTGTGTCTGGCTTCTTTCACTTAGCCAAGTTATATGAAGAAAAAAATATAGAGATAGATATAATTTTTTTTTACTATGTATTACTTTGTGGTTCTAAGTGCCTTATTTTGGATGTCAATAGTTATACTCCGCGCAGTTCTCTACAAAGTCTATTCACTCCCCTTACATCTCGTGTGATTTGATCCTCACAACAATCTTATAAAGTAAGCAGGAACAACATTATTAGTACCATTTAGCAGGTGAGAATATTGTGTCAAGGAGAGCTGGTCCTGCATCCCACAGTAAACTTACCGGGTACAATTGAGTCTTCTTGTTCCACTGCTTCTTCTAAGGCTCTTGCACAGCTTCCTGTCAGAGCTCTTACAAACACAGTCCACTTACTAGCATCTATATGTTTAAAATCTCAAAAGTATATTTTAAACAAATAGAATAAATAAAAATAGATTTTGGATACATTATTACTATTTATACTTTATATAGAGTGCTGTTTTTGACATGTAATAGTCATATGTGACTGGAAGTAATGGTGCACACAAAATCATATTCTGTCCCAAGTCCAAGTCTCCATTTGAAGTCCATTGGAAGCCAGCTCAGCCATGAAATCTTTGAGCCTTGGCTTTTTTGTCTGTACAGGAAGAAAGTTGGATGTAAATGACCCTTACAGTCTCTTCCAGATCAAGATTCTAAGCCCTAGCTCAAACTCAACACTGAACTTATCACCTCCATCTACACGAGGTCAGTACAATTGTTTGAAATATAAATCAATCGAAAATTTTATTCATGACTAATGCCAACAGTCATTCCTTCTTACAGAAAAGTTTTCAAGAAATTGAGAATGTTCTTTATCAAACTGAGCATCCAGCCAGACTTTCACTGACTAAATCATATTGGTATAAATGAGTAATGTGTACACAGATCTTGGTAATTTGGTAATGGCCAGATTCTTGCCTTCCTGGTATACAACTCTATTTCAGACATTTCTCTATTTTTAAACGGCTCATTCCATGGTAGAACTCTTCACCTTTATCACTTGTGGATTTTGTGCAATCAAATTAGAACTACCTAACCTCATTTTTAGCACAGGTGTAGACACATATTCTTTCAACCTGGTGCTCAAACCCTATTATTTATTTGACATCAACGAGAAATGAATATATGAAACTTGTTGTGCACTCTCCATAGTTATTCCTTGGTCAGATTTTATTTTTAACCGTGGTGTCCGTAATTCACCCAGGATTGGATAGTCGTCAAATTTAGCAGGGCTAGACTGCCATCTAGAGACCAGAATTTGAGTTCCAATGTCCTGGTCCTCAGTGAGCTTGCTCTTTAACAAAACGTAGCCATCTGACAAATAAAGAAGTTCCAGCTTGCTTTTTGCAAGGTGGGGGGCACCCACTGGGTCTAAATAGAAGAGAATCCAGAGCAAGGAGCTTGAGGTGGCCTGTTTCTCTAAGTCCTCCAGTTACAGATGGTTAGGTGACCATGGAAGACATTAATGGCAATGAGTAGACAGAATCCTACCCCCAGCATAGGAATGTGTCTTCTTTAACTTGCTGTTATAAACAGAGTCCTAATTGTTGGAAGTAAAAACTCCATGGCAGGTCAGTCTAAATTTCCAACCTACAACATTAGCCAGAAAAAAAAGTCTTTTCATAGGGCAATGGAAGCTGCAAAAGTCTTTTATTTTATATGAGAATCCAGTCTTGATTGTGGTCCCTACATTCATGGCAATTTGGATCTGAAGATCGTATTGTTTCTAATGTTTTCATGGAAAGTGCATAGATGGAAATCCCTCTCCCTCTCCTCTCCCCAAAGCTGTCCTTCAGGGTCCCCGTACTAAGGCCATCTGTTCCATCAGACAGTCCTTTGATGGATGTGAAGAGGCTGGCTGGAGAGGTAGAGCTGAGACTTGAAGTGGCTGAGAATTAATTAACTGCATATCCATTTGGTAACGGTGCCCAGAAGTTCAGCTACGGGAATGTCTTATAAATCACAAATAACAACTATTATAGTTAACCTCAAAATCATAGGCCACAAGAGTTCCTGCTTCACTGATGTTAATTAAATGATCAAGTCTCTCCAACAGAATGTCGTCCAGGAGTCTTTCAGTTCGTGATGGGGGTGGTCAAAAAATGTGTACTATCTTGAAAACTTTTTGTAACATAGGATGAAGTACACCATATGCCTCCCAAATTCCAGTGATGTCATGTTTTGGCTAGACCTCACATGTTTTAGGAACTTTTAAAGCCCAAAATTACTTTTATTGCAGGTATTGAACAGGGTCTGGAAAACAGACGCTTTAGTATGGGATGGCAGGAAAAGCTTGAGTTTTAGAGTCCAAGCAATTGAACTTCGGATCTCTGCTCTCACTCATCAGAGACCTGGGGAAACATCTAGAACAACTAGGGGAAATGATGTGAAGAGTTATTACGAAGATTAAACAGAATAACATATCTGAAATCACCCCATACATAGTAGATGCTTATCAAATGCTCATATCTTTTCTTTAGGCTTACATCTGTTTTCCTTATCTTAGTAGTGCTGGAAACAGAATGTTAATAATAATATGGGGTGTGACAATTTTACTTTATCCCTAGGATGCTAAATCTTCCAAATCAATACTCCTTAAGCTTGAATGTGCATATGGATCACATGGGGATCTTGTTAAAATGCCAATTTTGGTTTGGTTAGTCCAGAGTAGGGCCTAAGATTCTGTATTTCTATTAAGCTTCCAGCGGCTGCTGGTGGTCTGGGGACCACATTTTGGGTAGCAAGTCTCTAAACCAGGAATTGGCGAACTACTTAGTGCCCATTGATGAGCTTCATGTGTTTGTAAATAGTTTTACTGAAATACATCTACCTGTTGGTTTGTATAACGTCTAAGGCAGCTTTCTGGCTACAATGGCAGAATTTACTATTCAGCCCCTACAGTTGACTGACCCTCTGCTCTAAACCATTCTTTACTTGTTCCAGACAGGCAAACTAAGTTAGCCATGGACAGAAGCGTATGGAGGGCTGGCAGAATAAGAGGGAGGGCTAGCTATCACTATTAGCTTCCTATTGCTATTGTTACAAATTGCCACAAAACTAGAGGTTTAAAACAACACACAACACATATTGTCTTATAGTTCTGTAGGTTAGAAATCTGACAAGAGGCCTCACTAGGTTAAAATCAAGACTTTAGCAAGGCTCCGTATCTTTCTGGAAGCTCTAAGGGAGAAGGCATTTCTTTGCCTTTTCCAGCTCCTGGAGGCTGTCTCCTTTGCTTGGCTCAGGGCCCTTTTCTCCATCTTCAAAGCCAGTAATATTGTGTCTCTCTGACTCTCCTACCATGATGATATCTCTCTCTATCTCTGGGAGAAGTTCTCTGCTTTTAAAGACCGATATGATTGAATTTGGCCTACCCAGACCTAGATAATCCAGCAAACTCCCATCTCCAGGTCCTTAGCTTAATCACACTTTCTACATGAGGTAATATACTCAGGGGTTATGGGGATTAGAGCTTGGACTAGAACCTCTTTGCAAATTCTGCCTACCACACTACCGTGAAGCACATTCTTCAAAATGACACTTTTCCAATTATTTCTCTACGGTAATAGGCTATCTTGGCTGTCTTTAGATTATAAGGAAAAGATAGTTGTCAAAGTCATATGGCAGAAAAACCATGAAACATGTAGAGAAGGCAGTCAAAGGGTTTACCTTTTGTGCTCTTCTTTCCCCACCAAACAAGGGTGCAGGCACATTACCCAAGGATACCTTGGACATCTGTGGAGGTAGTACACTGCATAGTTCTAAAAGATACCCTTCAGTTTCTCAGGATGCAGACCTCATGCACATACATAGCAGCCTTGTCCTTCTTATCCCAGCTACAGCCCCTGAGATCAGAATTTGTCTAGCTATTGATCATGATTAAATCAAATTCCTTGGAAGTATTCGTTTCAGCTCACACTGCACACAAAACAATTTGCCTACGTTAATGTCTTGTGATAAAATTAATCACTCTGATGAATTAAAATCAAGCTGCAAAAAAATTATATAGTGAACATACCTTAATAGCTATGGAATGAGACCCCTTGAATGGTAAGAAGCTTACAAATAAAATCTAGTCACTCAACCTTGCAGCCATACACAGTGTCCTTTCCACAGTAAGATTAAGCAACCCAGAACCCAAGGCTGTAAGAGGGAGGGGAAATGTTGACCTGTGGCATTGGGGCAAGAAAGCAGGGAATGGAATAAAGAGAAGGGAGCTCTTTCAGGTGTACTTTTCCATTGCACCAGAAGCCCAAAGGGGAAGGTTTTAAAGTATGGATCACTGGCAACCACCTGCTAGGCTGTTATGCTTAATCTTTCACATTTTGAGTATGTCATGGTACTCCACAAAAACAAACAAACAAACAAAAAATACTTATTGCATAAACCCTTCTCTTTCTCCTAAGCTCATTCTCTTCAACGATGTCAGAAATAAAGTAACAGGTATAAGTGACCAAGAAAACATGTGTGACCCAACTGTTGTATAAGATTTCATTTTGCTAAAGGTCAAGATAAATTATCATGAAATCCTTAGATATACTATTACATGTTTGCTGGGGACAAAGGGTTTCCTTTCAGAAGAGTTTCTTAGAAGCAAAGGGTGCTGTGTTTCAATCCTCAGCTAACTTTTAGTTAATGATTCTTGCCTTTTCTCCTACCAGCTCTGCTTATTAAAAGGAGAATGCGAGCTGGAGTGTGTGCTGTCAGAATGAACAGCAGGGTCCGTCACTAATCCCAAATTGTATGCCCCCAGGATGCCTGCTACAGAATGAGGAAATGCTCACATTTGATTAACCTTCCAGGTAGAAAAAGGGAGGCGACCAGGGGTCTGTGGCTACATGATACGGTATAATAGCAGTTTTAAAATATGGCATTCCTAGGGGGAGGCAAAAAAAAAAATCACAGTCCTGAGAGCTGATTGAGTGTAACTAATGAAGATTGTGTCTATACAATAGGAAACAAGCCTTTAGGGGAAGAATATTGCCAACCTGGGCATTTATTTTCTTCAAAATATTTGTTATAATACGATAATTCTTTATGTCTCTATGGTGCTTTTTGGAGCACATAATGCTTCCAGCTCACCACCCCATTTAATCTTTACCACATTTCTTGGTGTAAAAGGGTTAGAATTTAGGAGCACTTTCTCAATTTAAAAACAAAAACAAAAACTGTCAGCTGTCAATGCACTTCCTTCTTGCCCTGGCCTTTAACAATTTCCTTAGGTACAAACCTCAATAAGGAAGGCACATCATTGGGTGGGGGAGGGGGCCACTGGGGAGGTTAGGAGATAGATAAAACCAAGCAATTTGAAAAGACATCTCCTGAAAACATGAATTAAAGAAAGTCCAAGATACTTCTGGTTCTGGATCTCCAAATACAATAGAAAAAAAAAATCTACCAGTGTTTGGAAAATGGCTTAATCTTATTGGTAAATGTAGCATTATTTACTAAGTCAAAAATTGAAATTTGTCGTGATTGTAAATATGAGGCAGGCCCAGGCTAATGGTCCCCCTGGACACTCAGCAATGATGTTGCATTCAATATGCGAATAAAAGATGACAATGGACTAATCAGAGGCAGCTCTTTCATCTCCTGAGAAAAGTGTGCTTTTCTATTTATTGCCCCTTAGCCCTTGACTCCACAACCATAACTTAAACAAAACCCTACTTGTCCTTCAAGACCCAGTTCAGACACTGTATTCACCATGATGTTTCCCCAGAAAAAAGTTTGTTCTGTCTGTTCTAGTGTGTCAATGATACGATTACCATGTCATAAGTCATTTATGTGCTTTTCGTGCTCTCTTTTCTATTAGACAATGAGTTCCAAGTGAGCAGGGAAAGTAAGACACCCAGCACTTTGTACATACTCATTTTATGTTTGCTGAGTAAATGAATAAATGGAATTAAAAAAGCAAGAAATGCACCATAAAATAATCAAATCCAGTGATGCCAGGTTTCATCAAATATATGTTGGGAAATATACGAAATATATATTTACACTGGGCATTTTTTGGTATTTTTCAAATACAATTGTTGCTGCCTCTTTAACCGAAGAGCTATCATAATTAGTTTGATGTGATCATTTTACCACAGGCCTGATATAGGGAATGCATAGTTTTATAACTGTCTACTTCAGCCAGCTGTGCCTGATTTATAAAATAGAACTTCTTGGTTCTGACCAGAATCTGATGAAAAAAGTAGCGGCTTAAAAGTCTGCAGTTTCCTCCCCTGCCTCATATTCCACAGGTTGATACCAACAAGGTATGTATTCTATTAATTCCTTTCCACTTTAGCGTCAAAAGCAATTTGTTCTTCTTCAACTAGACTCCTTCAGATAGTGAGGCTCTGAATTCTCACCCACTTACTAACAATGTCTTAAACATGGGACAGCAGATGAAAACATCCTCTTTTTTACCTTGTTTACCCAGTGTAGGCACACAGTGTTTAAAACCACCCTTGGTGGGAGAAAGAACTGAAAATCTACCTCCTTGGTGCTGGATTTGATTTTCCAAACCTAACAAAAAAATGTCTGTTTTTACAAACCAAACTGTTTTTTACAAAGCAAACCTTCATCCCAAATTCAGCAAGAGTTAGACTTCTTTTAGGAGTTGTAAACTCCTTTGTATAAGAACTTTAGTTTCGTAAATATGCCCAAGTAGACTTTGTTCTGGACAGAAAGCAACTGTGATAAGAAATAATAATGAGAAATAATACTGGGCACTTTTGCTTGAATTGAGGTTGTAATTTCAAATGTAATACAGCATGAATTCTTTGGAAAGGAGAACTTGCTGGAACATTAACTTTTCAGTCATCAAAAGGCATTTCTGGACATTTGTTTTTATCTCTAATTTTCTGTGCAGCTATTTGTTACCCTGATAACAGTGTGTTTTATATCTGCTCTCCATTGGCCAATGTTATAGTTTTATGAGCTATGCAAAGAAAGTGGAGAAGTCGAGCCTCCTTGGGAGTATTATTTTGTTGTTGGCTCTCAAAGAAATTCAGACAATTGCCTTTGCTCCAGCAAAGTGGGAAAGGAGACATTTTATTATTGGCCAACCCCAAAATGTAGCAGTTGTCTGGACTCCAACCATATATTAAGTTTGAAAGAAATGACAAAAAAGCAGTCTTAGCTATCCAAATAATTATGAACTCTCCATAGCAATTCTCAAAAGAAAGAAAAGGGATAAAAGTAAGCATATGAAAGAGTATTGCTCCTTTCTTTTTTGAAAAAAATAAACATGAAATATGTTTTAAAATATTTTATGAGGTCACACTAAAAAAAGAGTAATTGGAAGAAAAATTCTGCTTGTCTAAGCGAAGAGCACATTTGTAGCGGTAGGGTAAATGTTTTATCGATTGAGAAGCTGGGAAACTCAAGTCATTACTCACCATGGGCTAAAGAATAATTGCTAATGCTCTGGCGGAAAGATTAAAAACAGTTTCTGGAAGTATTTCTTACAATGATCAATGGTGTATCATCCCAGGCCATTGGATCTTCAATAACATTTTTCCCTTTTGGGATACAATCAATTTTTATAATATAATTCATTTGCCGGTGGGCATGCTTTCTTCATACGATGAAAAGGCACTTATGCATCTTATATTGTTGAAAAGTAATCTTATATAGCCAAAGATCAGTCTGGGGTATAAAAGACTCACTTGAATCCATCTCTATTTTAAATGGGTTTGGGAAATCATCTTGGGTGGGGAAGTGGGGTGTTGGGGAGATATTATTGCTGTGTTAACCCTTTAAGAATGTATTTAGCACACTCTAACAGCAGTCACGATTGTCATAACACTTGGGTAGTGACTAAAGGTGCTATTTTAGATTTGAGCATATGCCACTGCAAGCCTGACTCATTTGCAACACTAATTACCATGGCAGGACTCTCAGGTCAAGGGTTGCCTTCCAGCTGTCTACTGGCTGCACACATCTGACAAGGTCTTCAGCATCCTGTGCTAGAGCTCAACTTTGCTCCAGTGCTGCTGGATTCTTCAATTCATCTCTGCCTTAATAAATAACAGCTTCAGTCATGCGAAGATATGCTACTTCAAAATTTCACCCAGGAGAGAAAACACTGAAAATTTGGGCACAGAGACCTCTCAGGATCCACTTTACCCTTGGATTTGTGATGAGGGAAATGTGTTGCCGTGTCACCTGGGTCTGCCAACTGAAGAGGCTAACAAAAGGAGCAATAGAGCTAAGCTCAGGAAGTGATCAAAAGTTCTTTTGAAGGATGACATCACCCCAACCTGGAATGGTGTTTGAATCTGAGAACAATGGCTTTTACAAAGTTACATAAAGGTTAATCCATTTCTTGCTTATTCCAAATTATCCTCACTCAACACCCTGGCTCTGCACTCAAGGACCGAACACCAAAAATTAAAAGAAAAGAAAATAAACAAAACAGAAATTTAAAAGTATGACTTAGATTGGTTAAACTTCAAATATCTTCTTGTTTGATGGTGAAATTATGCCTGATCTAAGTTCCTGACCCTCCAAAACACTTGTTTTCATTTAAATATTTAGAATTATATAGACATTATTTTTCACTTTTGCACATTTCTAGTTTATTTATTTGGTGAACCAAGTCGTTAGACTTCCTATATTTTTTTTTTCTTATTTTTGAAGAAAAAAATAATCTTAATTAAGAAAAACAAAAATTAAAAGAAAAAATAGCATATCTAGATTGATTTAGAGATTTTACTAAATAATGAAGCTGTTGTACACCTTAATAATGTCACTTCAAGATTAGTCCTCCTAAAAAGAAAATTATATCATCTATCTTATCATCATAAAAGTTAACTTCATTGAGTGCTGACTTTGGGCCAGTCACCAAGGAAAACCTATATATATATATATATATATACTTTATGGGGTAGTCTAGTATTATTGTCTATACTTTTTACAAAAGAGGAAATTGAGACCTGAAGAGTTAAGTAACAGCAACCACAGCCATTAAGCTAGGTCAAGCTATGACCAAGAATAGAACCAGGTCTGTCTACTCTGAAGGCAGGGCTCTTAGTTACCTATGTTTTATGCTCATAAATCTTATTGGTGTTGTTAAGTGTATGGGTGTAAACATGTAGAGTAATTCTACATCTAAATCTACAATTCAAGCTCTTCATCATCTATTCCCAATGAACCACGCTTTCAGTGGCATCTTTGGTAACTGATAGTCTGTGAATGTTACACTCCTACCAAAACGTTCTTCTTGCTATTTGGGCTTCTTCTACCTATTACCTTTCCTCCATTCCAACTTCACTTTTGCTATTGCAAATATCACATCCCAAATTAACCTCGCCAGAAGTTCTTTCTCACCACCCTGAACTTCCACGTATGTTTTCATTTAAATATCATGTATTTTATTGTGTATTTACATCACCCTTGGTGCCTAATGCCATGCAAGATGTACAATTAATTTTGAATTAAAGTTTGCTAAATGAATGAACAAAAACTATCCCTAGCAATGTCAGTCCATCAGGAATCATCAGTACTCTATAGGTAAAATTTATGTTAAGCCATTTTAGATGTGTAAATCATTCCCTAACAAAATTTTAGGTTTTCAACCTACTTAAGTTTTAATCAGACCTTGTTTTTTTGGGCAGTGCATTAGTTTGCTATGGCTGCCTTCACAAAATATGTAGGCTGGGTGGCTTCTGTAAGAGAAGTTTATCCTGTCATATTTCCAGAGGCTAGAAATTTAGGATCAACCAAACCTGCTGCAGATGGTTGCTTGCAGATGGTTGCCTTCTTGATGTATCCTCACATGGCTTCTTCTCAATGCACACACATACACATCCCTGATGTCTTTTTGTGTGTCCAAATTTCCTCTTCTTATAAGGACACTAGTCAGATTTAACTTGGATCCACCAGAACAGCCTCATTTTGATCACCTCTGAAAAGGCCTTATCTCCAAACATAGTAACATTCTGAGGTATTGATGGTTAGGGATAGGGGCTTCAATATATAAATTTTGGAGAAACACATTCAGCCCATACATATAGCTTTTGGGAAAAATATAGAAGGCACTATACTAGAATGAAAGCATTAATAAGTCTTAAAAATGGTTACCTCTCAAATTGGCTGATATCCTAAACATACAATTTATTTAGAATCCCTCATTCTGTAATTCAGCCTTAGCTTTAAAAAGTGGAGCATTTTATTTGATGGTGAACCTGTCCACAAATTTAAAAATATCTGAATTATACAATTCATAGTGAACAAAGTTAAAACCCAAGGCAATTTCAACTATAGGGCAATTCATCAACTGGAAGGAAAAGCCTCAGAACATAGACTGAGTTTTGGTGAGCACAGCAGTATATGCAAAATTCTTCCTCCAATATAAACTTAGGAGGGTCTCTGAAGAATGGTAAAACAAAGCATGGCTATTTCCATAACTGTGTTTGCCCCAGTTCTTCAGCCAGCTCACTTTAGATGCTCCAGGAAAGTAGAAAAGAGCTCATAGATTTTCAAGCCTACAACTCAAGCCAGAGGTATGCTGTTAACAGTTCAAGACAGGGGGAAATTGTAATATATGGCCTCCAAATGTACACTCTTCCTGACCCAAGTAATGAAATATGAACCACACATCCAGCTTTTGATGAAGTAGTGTTCACTTGAGCAGTAAGGGACTACAGGTAGGTATTTATTTCTCTGGCTTCTACCCTAAGTTTTCTTTGACTGGCAAGGCTTTTGTATTAACCTTTTTCTCAGAGGATTGTGTGGAATTTGACTGCAGGTGATGAAGTCTTCAGACATTTACCACCCATCCTTCAGGTTTCCATTTGCTTGTAATTATCTCAGTGTGATGTTCCTATGTGTTGTTGCTACTGTTATAACAATACCAATACCACCTTTTTGAGTCATTATAAATAGCCCAATGAAGAAAGGGAGACAATTTCTGCACTGTATTCAGTCAGCATCCAGTATGCAAAAAGCAAGTTGTGAGAATGTCCTGTCTCATAGATGGGCCTGAACCTCTGAGTGACCCTGCAAGGAGCCACCATCCCTCTTTGCACATTGCATAATAACATGGGAAATTCAGTGACCCAAGTTTTGAGAATAAAGAGAATGACTGCAAGGTGATATAAAATAGAAAGTATTAAAAATACTAAATAACCATGACCATTCTTAATAGAGTCATGACAATAAAGTATTGCCTAATGGACCAGAAGAAAGAGGTCATGATGGGTAGAGGAGTTGAGCAGAGAAGAAAGAGAAGGAAAAAAAGCAAAGGAGAACCCAAAGACAGATGTCAGCAATGCCGTTCCAGATCTTCAGAAATCTGTCTATTTGATACAGGTGTAACCCAGTATCTCCCGTAGCCAGAGATTTAAAGTGAAACACAACACTTAGTTGCAAGAAAGGATGAAGATGTGTGTGTGTGTGTGTGTGTGTGTTGTAAACGGGATGGAAGAGGGTGTGGCTTTTGAAAAGAGGATGGGCTCATATCTGAAGGAATGGAGCTTAAAGGAGGGGCTCCATACTGGGGCGTAATGAATGAGGCCTGACACCTCCTCATAGATATGGGAACTGTTACAAGAACAAAAAGAATGAAGACCAGCATCAGTCCAAAGAACGAAGGAGCAGTTAAATCCTGTGGCTGAATAAAAGTTGTGATTTTGAAGTGAGTTTACTGGCTCAGCTTCTGGGAAGGCTGCTTCTCTAGGAGCTGGAAAGTACAAGAGGTGGCACATGGGAACCCCCAACTATAACTGGGGTGGCACAGTGACAGCAGAGCTAGGACTACAGCTGGGCATCACCTCAGAAACATGGGAGAATAAAAGACAATGGAAGACAGTTGAAGACTCCAGGCTCACTCTGTCTCCTGCCACAAAAGCTAAAGGGAGGGCCAGGGCGACTCTTAGCACACAGAGGGTCTGCAGTACATAGTATGGGGTTTGTCACCATCCATGTCCCCTAGGTATAACCTTATAATAAAGTCATGTTAGAATTCATTCAACATATGGCTGATCAAATAACCCAATACCACTAAGAGGCACCAGTGGAATCTCATAAATTCATTGAACCTAAAGGTACAGAATTAGAATTTCATTCAGTGACTAAGCAGTGTGCGATGTAACTTTTTATGTAACTTCTCTGCATCTCAGGTAATTCATATGCAAATGAAATAATAAGAATTGCCTCATAGAGTTTTTGAAATTATATAAATGAAAGCATAATACAAATATTTATTAAACATCTATTATGTGCCTGGAACTGAATACAAACTGCAGACTCAACCATAAATAAAAAGGCAGTCAGGAACCTATGGGGTTCTGAAGCTTGTACTAAAGTCAGTGCATGTGCCAGTTAGTGCTCATCAATACTTACGATATTTGATTAGTTACCTTCACAGATAGATTGGGGCTATGGGACAACATGATTTATGCAGATGTGATGTGAGAAGACTAGGCTTAAATTATGGCATATAGGTGGATGTAGTGTGAGGCATTTCAAAGCTTGGCATGACTGTGTAACCCTTTCTCCCCTTCTGAGGCAACTCTGGAGGCCACACGTTTCAGGTACCTAAGAACTACCTGATCTGTATGTGACAGTGGTGAGAGCCTAAAATAAAGTTCACTGCGCTAAGCCACCAAGCCTATCTCACTAAGGAATGTGAGGCCTGCCAACATGGCCCGCCATGTGAGTGAGCTTGGAAGTGGGCCCTCCTCCCATTGAGTCCTGAAATCACCGTAACCCTGGCTAAAACCTTCATTGTAGCCTATAGAGAGACCTGGAGCCAGAGGCACCCTGCTAAGCTGGAGTCAGATTCCTGACCCATAGAGACTGTGAGATAATAAATGATTTTTTGTTTTAAGCATCTAAGTTTTGGTTTGTTATATAACAATAGATAACCAATACAAACCCATGGTGTTCATCAATAGGTAAATGGATAAAAAGATGTGTATCTATACAATGAAATGCTACCCAGTAATTTTTTTTTAATGCTCTAAGGAGCTACAACCTGGATGAGTCTCAAAATAATAACTAAATAATTAGAAACCAAAAAGAAAAGTACATATTTTAAGATTTCATTGATAGAAAAATCTAGAAAATGCAAACTAATCTAGAGTGGAAGAAAGCAGATCAGTGGCAGCATGAGGGATGAGGTGAGAAATCACAGGGTAAGGGTAAGTAAAAGATTATAAAGAGGCACAGAGAACCCTGGGAAGTGATGGCTATGTTCACTGTCTTGATTGTGGTAATGATTTCTCAGGTATAAATGTTTCAAAATATCAAATTGTACCCTCAAAACACACATAGTTTATTGTATGTTAATTATAATTCAATCAAACTGTGAAAAAAAAATACCTTTATCCAACTATACAAGTTTAAAATGATTGCTTTTGTTTAAAGAAATGATTTTTGTCCCAGCCACCCGGGACACTTTTCCCCCTAGACTTGATTTGTACAAACCTGTATCCTAGTAATCTTACCTATGCATTTACCCACACAGATCTCCCTGTTAAAGAAACGCTCAAATGTAACACCTGATGCTTTTCAAAATAATGACCTGTTAAAAGTGCTCGTCTCTCTCCTGCTCCAGGCTTGTGGGTATTTCATTTGCTCTTCTGGCATTGACCTTCCTTTTCACACTATCCCTAAGGCAAGGCTACAGGTTCTGAGGCATGTGCATGCCCAACCCAAACAGAAGCTAAGGAAGCTTGTCAAGAGGAAACAGATGAGTGGTCATCCAAGTTCATTAGCAGTATAAAGAAGAACAAACGTGCAGTTCACGTCAGGGTTTGTGCTCCTAGGAGACCCTCACGCTGCGGGTGATCTGATAGGAGGCAGAACTCCCCTGAGCTTAACAACAACCCATAGCCTTCGGATGAAATGCAATTGTCACCCCAATAAATTTAATGTTAAAATTTGAAAAATACATACATACATAAAGAAGAACAAGCTTGCATTCTGTACATTGTAGGGCCTATGGGGGTAGGGTGAGGAGAGGGGGCCAGGAACCTCTCAGAAGTCTCAGCTGATGGCTATAAATGAGGCAGCAGGGCCAATTCTCACCTTTCAAACATCTTTAATATGGTATATTAGCTGACTTGCTTCCTGAATAGTGGACTTTATTTCTAGTCCTCCCCCAACTCACTTCTTTAACTGACACACTCCTTTGCCAGCTATCTGAAGAGTCACAAGTCTCTATGACAGAAAACATACCTGACTTGGGCATAACATATTAACCTAGCTAAAATTCTAACTATGATATGATATGACCTTAACATCTTCCAAATTATATATTCAAGAAGCTGAAACTTTTCATGGCTGACTAAGCTTCTAGAAGCCGTAACTCAGAAGATACCCATACATTTCTTAATGAATCATTTGACTTTAGCAAAACTGAATACCATTCAGTGGATATACTTATTTCCCGATTAGGGAAATTACTTTTATTATTTGTAGGACTTGCTAAGAAAATGGTGCCAAGTAACATTTTTTATTAATAGATATATACAAATAAACACGTATTACAGACACAACAGTTTACAAAATCATAACTTAATTGTATACATTTTAAGATGAGAGTGATACTACAAGGTTGCCAACAAACCCTGTTATATCTCACCGTTTGGAAAAGACTAGGTGGGATGCCCAAGATTACTGGTTAACAATATACCTATCTGATTCTGTCAAATTCTTCTCCAATTTGAAAAGAGAGAAAGGAAGGGGTATACCCAACCCATCAACAACTGTCCCCTAACATCTCTTTCTCTCTTGACATCTACCTTATTTATTTACTTTTCTTTTCTTCCTCTTTAGTAACTCTTTTTAGTCTTCCAGGGTAGGTGATATTTATTTATAAGAAGACTTGAGACAGGGCTGTGGTAGTCCAGAGGTGAAATGTACAACACATGCTTTTTCCTAGCATCATAGTTTCATTTGAAAACTAGAGAATTAATTTAAAGTCAGAGCTGCATGAGAAAATTAAGTAGTGAGGGCTAGAGTAGTATATGTAGATAAGAGGTAGAGTGCTGAACTTCGATTCCAAGTTGATGAGGAGAAAACCTGACATCAGTTCTTAGAAAAGAAACTGAAGGGAAGGGCTGCTGCTCCATGCTGGGTAAATTATGGAGAGACACGAATGAAGTCTGAATCACAGCTTCCTTACTAAAAGCCAAGTGACCTCACTCAATTTCTTCATCAGTAAAATTGAGATAGTAATATTTACTTTCTAATATTTACTCATGTCCCAAATCTGACATGTTGTAAATAATGTAAAGTGTGTAAATCTTTTAGAATAGCCCTCAACCCATGATAACTGCTTTAAAAAATAATGCAGTATCTCTGAAGTGTTTTCCAAAGTGTGTTAAGAGGAAAACTTTATTTATTAAACATTATTAGACATATTGAAAAGAGATCTGTGGTCTAATTAATTATAATTATGGAACTAAATAATTTTAATTTTTAAAAATAATTTTGGCCTCTGAAAGCATTAAATATGCTAATATTTATTAGAAAGATATCATTTCAGCATTTCCCAAATTCATTGGATCAAAGGATCATTTTGGTTACATTCTATGGAACGTGCATTGACAGTGGTTAATTACCTAATGGAAGAGAAAGAATTAACTTAGGGTACCAGCAAATGAGAAAGTTTAGCTTAAATGAATGTGTTTTTTCCTAAAAAGAAGCTAGTTTTAATTTCAGCTTACATGTATTTTGAATTCTAATATTATTTTATTACCTAAAGAACTCGGAGTAGTTCTTTTATAATAATAAAGGGTCAGTTCACCAAGAAAACATAGCCATTTAAAGTGTATATACACCCCAAAACATGAAAGGCAGAGCCACCACACTAGTTGGCTCAGAGAGAAATTTTACCTCATGATGAATTTTATCTCATCTCATACTTGATTTAGATGATATTTAGTTAAGTTTTTAAGACTAAGATTTGAAGTTGGAATGAATTGAGACTTTAGAGGCTATTAAAATGTATTTTGATGAATGTATTTTGCGTGTGAGAAGTACATGGATTTTGTAAAACCAGAAGAAGGAGTATTATGAGTTGAACTGTGTACACCCAAACCTCATATGTTGAAGTTCTAACCCTCTGTGCCTTGGAATGTGGCTGTATTTAAAGATAGAGTTTCAAAAAGATAATTAAGGTTAAATAAGGTCATTGGTCAAAGACGAAGAATCAAGAAAAATGAGAAAATAATTTAAACTGAGTGACAATAAAATGTCTCAAAATTTATAGATGGTGGTTAGATCAATGCCTCGAATGTTTTTTTTTAAATAGCATTAAATATTTATATTAAAAAAGAATTAAGTTATCAAATCAACAATCTAAGCTTCCATCTTAACAAATTAGACACAGAGGGAATCAAGATGGAGGCATAAGAGGATGTTCCTAAAAGTGCTCCTAGGAGTTACAGCCAAAATCTGACAACAGGATCCCCAAGTGACACAACCTCAGCTGTGATATCCACCACCACAAGAAAACACCTAAAGGTCAGAGAAAGGGAGGTGATGGGAGGAAAGAGAAGGGAGCAGTATGGAGATGGGGCTGTGAAAGCCCGGGGCTGGTGGAAGAAGGAGTGAGAAAGGGGCCGGGGGAAATGGGCTGAAGCACAGCATGATCCTGGGACGGCCAAGGAGTGAACAGTGGAAGCCCCCCAAGGAAACAAGATAAAACCCAAGCACCAGCAGAAGATTGCTGGGTCCCAGCCAGAACACCATGCCCTGGATGTGATAGGGCCTGAATAAAGGCAAGCTAAAGAGCCCAGGATGAAAATGGACCCAGCCAAACAGTCTAAAAACTAGGAGCCAACAGATGCAGGACTTGCTCACAAATTGGCCCTCCACGAGCTTAAGAATAAGTGTTGACAGCTGGTGGGGGCGCCAGCAGCGGGGGCATCACTGACCAGAACAAAACACAATTTTGGATGAAACGAGGACTCGGTAAAAGAGAAAAAGGTGGTGCTAATGGTGCACAACTGTCCCCATGCACCCCTGATGGAGGGCCAAGCTTGCTTTGCAGTGTGCATCCCCTGGCTCAGGTGAACACCAGATGGAGGGCCAGGCTTGTTTTACAGCACATGCTAGGCACAGCTCAGTACTCCACTGATAGAGGAGTGGGCTTATGCTGCAGAGTGTACCTGCCCCAGCCCTGAGTGTTCCTGACAGAGAAACAAGTCTGTTTCACAGCTAAGCCAGCACCCAATATAGCGAGCAACATTGGGACAAAGTGATGAACTGCATTGCCCCCACCACTAGGCAGAAACTGTGAACACTGAGCCTGGCTTCTTCCTCTTGCTCTCCCCTAAACTGCCATTACTCTGTGCCCCAAACAAGCCCTGAGATCTCCCCAACAAACCCCACCTCCATGGAATGAGCAGGGAGCATCACGGAAACTGTAAAACAAAAACACAGGAGCCTCTGCTGTACCAATCTCAGAGACAGAGAATATCATCACCCACCACATTATTCCCAAAGATTAGGCACATTGAAATGAAAGCTACTGAATCAAAGAGGAGAAGCCCACCTTCCAGGAAAGCTCTGAAAATGAGAAAATTGAACAACCAAGAGAAAAATACTGTTAGATGGGGCAGCAACACTAACTGAGAAGTAAAAGAAAGACCTCTCCATATCTGCCAGGAAAAACGTCTTTATGCCCAGGAAAAGCAACACATCGACTACAATAAACTCCCTCAGGAACAAAGCATCTCAGAGAAAAAATGGAAAATCTCCAGAAAAGGAACTTATAGATTCAGAAATATATGATCTAAGTGACACATAATTCAAGACTGCAGTCCTATAAATACTCGGAGAGTTCAAGAAATGCTGACTGAGTACTCAGACCCAGATAAATTACCTCAGAAAGGAAATCTCTAAACAAAGGAACATTGTTAACAAAGAAATTGAAGCTATAAAAAAGAATTAAATAGAAATTCAGGAGACAAACAGTGCAATAAAAGAAATAAAGCATTAACTAACTAGCATGGAAAGCAGGGCTGACCAGATGGAGGGAAGAATTAGTGACATTGAAGATAGAAATATGGAAATTGAACAGAAAGAAAAAGACAGATTTGAGAACTGAAAAAAAAGAAAAAGAAAAAGATGGAAGATCTCTATAAAAACTACCTGACTCCATTAGGAAGAACAACATAAGAATAATAGAAATAGCAGAAGAAAAAGAACGCAATTCTAATGCAAGCTTAATCAAACAAATAGTAGACAAGAACTTTCCAAAGCTATGGAAAGAACTCTAGAGGAAAGCACGACCCCTAACTACCTGAACCCCACTAGACCTTCTCCAAGACACACTATACTGAAGATATCAAAAATCAAAGACAAAGAAAGAACTCTCAAAGCAGCCAGGAAAAGAAAATTATCAAAGGAAAGCCCATCAGTCTGTCATCAGACTTCTCAGCAGAAACTCTTCAAAAGCCAGTAGAGAGTAGAATTTATATTCAAAATATAAAAGAGGACACACCAGCCAAGGATAATCTATCCAGCAAAGTTATCCTTTAGATATGAAGGAGGAATAAAGACCTTTTCAGGCATACAGAAGCTGAGGGAATTCTCCAACACAAGGTTCACACTTCAGGAAATGCTGAAGGAAGCTACTTGATCTGAAACAAACAAAAAAAAAAAACAACAAAATAAATGCCAAGAAGTTGGGACAACAAAAATATAAAAAGGGAGGAAGTAAAGGTTTAAATTCCCAAAAAAGAATAGAAATTAAAACTATGCTTAAGTAAAGGAGCCACTACATATATGAAACTTTCCTTTTCAAAAGCCTCATGGTAACTACTTAAAAAAAGAAAAAAAGAAAACAACTAAGTAAACAGAACCAGGAACCAAGACACACAACCAAAAAAAAGAGGAAACAAAAGGAAAAATTGTAGAATACCATCAAACTTAAAAAAAAAAAAAGAAAAGAAAAACAGATAGTGAGAAAAAAGCAAAGAAGAAATTGAGACACCAAACAACCAAAAACAGAAGACAAAATGACCATAGGAAATCTTCCTATATCAATCATCACTATAAATATAAATGGACTGAACTCACCAATAAAAAGGCACAGGTTAGCTGACTGGATTAAAAAACAAAACCCATCTATATGCTATCTCCAAGAGACACACCTCAGACACAAGGACAAACAGATTCAATGAAAGTCAAAGGGTGGAAAACAATCGTCCAAGCAAATGGCATCCAGAGAAAAGCAGGAGTAACCATACTTGTATCTGATAAAACAGACTTCAGGATAAAAAAGGTAGTAAGAGACAAAGATGGACATTTTAGAATGATAAAGGGGACAATACAACAACAAGAAGACATGACACTCATCAATATATATGCCCCCAACCAGGAAGCATCAAAATTTATAAAGCAACTACTTAAAGATCTAAAAAGGTGAAACTGACAAAAAACACAATTATAGTAGGGTAACTAAACACCCCCTTGACAGCCATGGACAGATCATCCAAAAAGAAAATAAATAAGAAAATATAAGCTCTAAATGATACATTACAACAATTGGACATAATTGACATTTACAAGACACTACATCCTACAGCACAAGACTGCATTCTTGTCTAATCCACATGCAACATTCTCAAGGATAGACTATTATGCTGAACACAAAACTGGCCTCGGCAAATTCAAGAAAATTGGAATCCCACAAAACATGTTCTCAGACCACAAAGCCTTAAAATTGGAGATCAACTGGAAACAAGAAAGCAGAAAAAATTACATATACATGGAGATTTAAAAACATCTTATTAATGACTGGATCAGAGAAGAAATTTAAAAAGATTAAAAATACATAAAGACCAATGACAATGAAAATACAACATATCAAAATTATTGGGATGCAACAAAAGCAGTAATAAGAGGAAAATTTATATCATTACAAGCTATCTCAAGAAACAAGAAAAAGCACAACTAAACAACCTAACATCCCATCTTAAAGAACTAGAAAAAGAGAAACAAAAAAATCCCAAAGTCAGCAGAAAGGAAAGAAATAATAAAAATTAGAACAGAACTAAATGAAATAGAGAACAGAAAATCATAAAGAAAATTAATGCATTGAAGAGCTGGTTCTTGGAAAAAATCAGTAAGACTGACAAATCCTTGGCTAGGATGACCAAGAGGCAAAGAGAGAAAATATGAATAACCAATTGTAGAAATGAAAGAGGAGAAATTACCAATGATACCACAGAAATACAAAAAATTCTACATATATATATATATATATTTTTTTTTTTTTTTGGTTGGTTCCCTGGATGGGTATTGAACCCAGGTTGCAGCAGTGAGAGCACTGAAGCCTAGCCACTACACCACCAGGGAATCCCCCTATACAAAAATATCATGAAGGACTATATGCCACCAAATTTAACAACCTTCAAGAAATGGACAAGTTTCTAGAAACATATAGTCTACCAAGACTGAATCAAGAAAAACTAGACAATCTAAATAGACTAATCAACAGTAAGGAAATTGAAATAATCATCCAAAACCTCACCAAAGGCAAAAGTGCAGGCCACCACATGGTCTCCCCAATGACTTTTATCAAGCATTTAAAGAGGAACTAATATCTATCCTCAGACTCTTCCAAAAAACTGAAGAGGCAATACTTCCCAGCTTATTTCATGAGGCCAACATAACCCTAATACCAAAGCCTGATAAGTATAACACACATGAAAGAAAATGACTAACCAATGACACCCCAATAAATTTAACAATAAAAATGAAATAAAATAAAAAAATAGAAATTAGACACAAAAAGCAAATTAACCCAAAGCAGTACAAGCAAAGAAACAATAAAGTTAGCTGCAGAAATCAATAAAATTAAAAACAACAATAAAATATGAGAGAAAATCAATGAAACCAAAATCTTGTTTTTAAAAAATAATAAAATGTTTAACATTCTAAGAACACAGGCAAAGAAAAAGAGAGAAGACCCAAATTACCAGTTACAAGAAAGACAAAGTATAAACAATGATGACTTTAAAAGGATAATAACAAACTTTACGTACATAAGCTGACAACTTTTATGAAATGAACCATTTCCTTGAAAACTATAAAGGAGCAACTCTCTCTAAAGATAAAGAACTTAACAGTCCTAAGAATTTGAATTTGTAGTTAAAAATATTCCACAAAAATATCTACACGCCCAGATTATTTTATTAGTGAATCCTACTAAATGTTTTAAGAGGAATTAACACCAATTCTAAGTAATATCTATAATACCAAATGCTAGTGAGGATGTGGAGACTGGAACTTTTTCATACATTGCTCTTGGCAACACAGAATGATAAAACCACTATCCAAAAACATTAAATGTTTATTAATGATACGACCCTGCAATCTCGTTTCTGAATATTCTCTCTAGAGATACGAATATTCTGAATATTCTCTCTAGAGATACGAAACTTACGTTCACAAAAAAATCCTATAAATGAATGTTTATAACAGCTTTATTCTTAACTACCAAAAATTGAAGATGACTCAAGTGTCCTTTAAAAAGATTTGATAAATAAGCTATGGCACATATAGACAATTGAATACTATCCAGTAAAATAAAAGAAACAGACTATTGATATACAAGGTCTGACATTTAAGTTTGCGAATTTATCCAAGAAAATGTACTACATACCTCATTGCTGAATATCACTAAGGTCCCTTCAAAGTCCTCCCCTTGGGAAGCTATGCACCAACTCCAGTACCTAGTCCACCCTTCAAATACATTTTGGAACTCTATTTCTGGAATGGCCATCAGAGCTGTCATGGTATTACCCTTAATGTCCTAAATGCCATCAAAATGTCTTCCGTCCAGCGTTTCCTTTATCTGCAGATAAAGAAAAAAGTCATCAGAGACTAGATCAGGTGAGTAGGGAGGGTGTTCCAATACAGTTGTTTATTGGCTGAAAACATCACAGACTGTGCTGTGTAAGTTGATGCATTGTTGTGATGCAACAGCCATGAGTTACTTCTTGGCAGGAAGTTCAGATTGTTTTCATCTAACTTATTCATGCAGCCTTTTCAGCACTTCCATATAGTAAACTTGGCACAAATTCATAAGGAACAATCCCTCTGATATCAAAAAAATGTTATCAACATCGTTTTGACTCTTGATTTGGACTGACAGAACTTCTTTGGTTGTGAAGAATTGTCTGACTTCCATTGTGCATTTTGATGCTTTGTTTCAGGGTTGTTCATATTGCTACCCATGTTTCATCCCCAGTGATAACATGGCCCAAAACATCGTCTTGCTTCTCCAAAAGGTCTTGGCAAACTATTTTTGACTCTCTTTTGCTTTTGTTAATCAGTGAGCTCTTTGGGGACCATTTTTGAGCACACCTTTCTCATGCCAAGATTTTCAGTTAAGATTTTCCTGTTTCTCTATCAATGTTTACTTGGTCTGCTATCCTTCTCACAGTCAGCTGCCTATTTTGATGCATAATTCAAAAATTTTTTGCAACGTTTTCATCAGTTCTGCTTGTTACTGGGCACCCTGAACTCTCTTGATCAGTGATGCTTTCTCTCCCCTCGGAAAAATGTTTACTGCTGTTTTCTTCATGACATTATCCTCATAAACTTGGACTAACAAGTTCCTGATTTCTCTTCCACTCTTGCCAAATTTAACAAGAAATTTAATGTTTGTTCATTGCTGTAATTCAAGCTTTGACATTCTTGTGACAGAACACAAAAGCACACAACAACAATAATGAACACCACTCAGTAAGACACCGCCACACGTTGACATGAACACAGCTGTGAGACACAGATAGACCAAAGTTATGAAACCTTACAGACTTGTTTGTACAGTGCTACCAATGTAAGTGCATGGTGGCAAATTACGAACTTAATTGTCATACCTCATATACAAAAGCTTTATGCTGAGTGACACAAGCAAATCTCTAAATGTAACAAGCTGTATTATTCCATTTATGTGACATTATGAAAAAGGCAAAAGTATAGTAGAGAATAGATCAGTATTTTCCAGAAGTTAGATGTGGGGGGAAAGTGGGACTTCAAAATTCATTATCTAGTTTGAGGATAGGATATTTTTTCTTCTTATTACTTATTTTATTAATTTATTTTCAATATACATAAAGTGTTTCTATTCTTCTAGTAGCATCAGATTAGAGAATGCCAAAGCAAACAAAAATTAATTCACTTTTTTTTATTTTCAGTCCTGTTTTCCTTCTCTAAAGCAGTGAACATAAAAGGTTGAGCTGATTGACTATGGGAAGACCAAAAATAGAAGAGACAATGCTTGTGATATTTGTTTATTGATGAGCAAACCGAAGTATAGTTAGGCTAACAATTTGCCCAAGGTCACAGAGAGAGTAAGTGGCAAAAACATATTCATCTATGTCACTTATTTTAATTTCTGTGAATTTCCATTATAATATTTTAGTGAAATAGGACATTTTGTCAGGAGAAAGAAGAACTCTTATAGGGGTGAACAAAGCAGGAGGGGCCATATTATGATTTTTGTGGGCCTAGAATACTCTTGTCTCTGTGGGCCCCTTCTTCCATTATAATGTCAATATTAAACATTACTTTTGCTATAACTTTCAGTACTTCACATTTTTTCCTATGTTAGGCAAAATTTAATTGATTTTTAATGGCCTTAAAATTTTAATGTTCTTTAAATTTTCATTTGAAGAAAATTAAACTTTTTCTTTAACTTTAGAAGTTTATTTTTCTCCCGATTAAAAATATTTTGTGGCTCCCTAAATGTATCTAGGCTCCTCAGCAATGTGCCTATTGTTGTGCTTAATGAATAAATTGTTTCTGCAAAGCAATCTAAACATTGGAAAACTTCTTTGAATTTCTTAGAGGAAAGGCGTGATAGCAGCATTACAAAAATGATAATACTCCTAATTCCAGTCAGCCTCACTTTCCGGATCTGTAGGGAAAGAGCTAACACGCAGTTTACCACATTGCTAAGCAAATTCATTTGAATCTATGCATTTTAAAATTTTGTTTTCAATACAACAATTTAAACTCAGTCCTTTCATCCACATCCAAACACTATAAATTCCCAAATGATGGTGAAGACAGAAAAAATAATAAAGGAAGAACATCCTAGGTTTCTGGGAAACTCTCAACCAATTATACAGCTCCTTTTTTCATTGTTGCAGCTGTTGGACCAGCTGAGCTCCTGGAGCTGCAGCGATCAGCAGTGGTTGGGTGCGCAGATCATTACTTACATCCCCTACAGGGCAGAGCAAAATTGACATTTTCCACATGCAGACATCTCTACATTTCATCAAAGGGGCCTGTATTTCCCCACCTCTATTTGGGAAATGTTACCGGGAATCATCACCCTTTGGTTGTACCTCTCAAATATCCTATGAATTTATTTAACCTGCACCTCTTTTTAGTTATTTCTGCTATTGCCCACTTGTGTGCCTTTATTCATATGTTCTTTCTGTCTCGAGGACTCTTTCCACTTGCATTTATAAGCCTCCTGGACAACCTTCAAGACCTAGGTTCCAATGCCACTAATTCCAAGTCTGCTTTCCAGATCCTGGCTCTCAGAATTAGTATCTCTTTTCCTTCCATAGAAATTCTAGATATATCTGACTCTACACTAAAATATGTATCATAGTTGTGATGTGCTCTTTTTTAAGTACTAGAAGAGAGTACCATCCTGATTTTTCTATCTTTCATTATATCTAGAAGGTATTTAAAAACAATTGTTGAATTTTGAGATTGAGTCAAAGTTCTTTCTTTAGGTTCATCATTGCTATAATCCTTTCCATCGACTTTCCCAGTACTTTTATTTGAAAGATGTGAACTATGCCAGCATTAGGCATCTGAAGAGCAAATGCCCATTGCCAAGAACTTCAGACAATCCTCAATTTCTCTGAAATGTTGTACTTCAAAGAACCTGTTACAAATTTATGAAGCACTGAGTTAACTCCTTATGTATTAGATCAAGTAGTTTGTTAAAAACCACCAGTGCCACCTAAAAGCAAGATCCCAAGTTACCTTTGATCACCAAGTCCTCAGCAACTGTCAGTGTGCTCAGGGAGAAATGCCTCATACTTTCTCAAGTCCAAGTTCTCAATAGCAGTATCTGCACGGGCCCTACTTCTCACCACTTTATTACTCAAACTTCCTTCAAGATGATTAATATAATAAAATGTAAAACTATAATAGCTACCATTACCCAAATGTTTACTATGTTTCAGGCACTATTTGGTTCTTACATATATTGTGTCACTTTTCCTTTAAAAAAATCCAATTAGGAGGGTATTACTATTACCACTTAGTAATAACCAAATAAATTCTGATTAGACCCAAACTACTCAATATAACTAGATATATTCTGCACAATGCTATTGGTTGTCAGACCATATCTGTTTCCTCTGCAGCATACAGGAGAAGCAGTAGATATGGCAGTAAGCAGAAGGTCAAGTGGATGTGGTTGAAGTAGCCTAACTAACACTGTGTTATGTGTCACATGTCTTTCAAGTGCTTTGTATAAGGTAGGTGCCCAAGAAATGTTGGGGCTACTGCTATTGCTTAATATTTATATCAACTCTTAAAAATAAAAAGCCAAGGAGAAGTAGTGCTTTTAATTTTACAATAAGAGGATTGAAGTTTAATGGCAAGAAGAACTCGAAATGAAATATACATTCAGAAATTCACACCAAAACTCAAAAATCACACTCAGAGAAGGTCCTAGGTGATCTGAGTGTTAGTGCTGTATGTACTTCCTACTCCTCTTTTCCAATAATATATATAAGGAGAAAAGAAGACCAACACTATCTTCACAAATAATTTGAAATTGTTGGGATATAGAAAAAAGAGGTAATAAAACAGATTTTTACAATAACTCTTTTGATATTTAAGACCTACTTCTTTCCAGAATATCTGTGTCTGGGAGTAAATTAAGTGGGTAATGCAGAGGACTCAGCCACATCATACCGAAAGAATTCAAGCAAACTAGAAAATGTGCTTTCTGTTTTCAGGTTTTGAGAGCTATGGAGCCTCTGTATACACCATAAACTTCCCACCCAGTGGCCACCGTGGTGTAGCAATAAATGAACATTGGAGTAACATGTGGTGGAAGGTTTCTGTGTTTGCTATCTTTGCCTTGAAAAACTGTAGAACTTCCTTGGCACATGTGTGAATCTGTCCCACAGTC
>PVJL010007485.1:0-77483 GCA_004026885.1 Lyroderma lyra | reverse complement strand
AGCTTTTTAGTTTAATATAATCCCATTCATTTATTTTTGCTTTTACTTCCCTTGCCTTTGAGGTCAGGTTCATGAAGTCTTCCTTGAGTCCTAGGTCTATAAGTTTAGTACCTATGTCTTCTTCTATACAGTTTATTGTTGCAGGTCTTATATGAAGGTCTTTAATCCATTTTGAGTTAATTTTTGTATATGGAGACAGAGCTCAGCTTTAATACCACCTCAGAGAGGTATTCTCCAATGCAACAATTTATGGTAGTCTTCCCGTCAGTTTCCATCATTACTATCATATTTTTTGTAGTACTTATAGAAGATATGAAGTATAAGACATAAGGTATACAAGGTTATCTTGATTATTTTCCTCTTGTTTATAGCATGTCTTCCTTCCTGCCATAATAGGTTATCAAAACATTTGAACTGAACTGACATGAATGAATTTATTCAGAAGGCAAGAGACTATAACTAAAGTTATGAAATAGATCACATTACAGGAAGGTGATAATGAATACCATTAAGTACAGATTAGAAATAAGAGAAATTTCAGAGAAGAAAATGACGTGTGGCTGCAGCAGCTGTGGAAAGCTTCATGGAAGCAATGAAACTGAAAATAGACTTTGTGAGATTAACAGAAGTGTGAAAGGCATTACAGGAGAAAGGTACATCTGAGCAATGCCCTCCTGCCTCCTTGTCCATGACCTCAACATTTCCCCCACACACATACAGTCCACCATGATTCCTGAGAACATAATGCAGAACCCAGAACTTGAACCCCAGATTGTAAGTGCCTCATGGGTAGAGACTATGTTTTATTTTTGCATGCATCCCTATACCTAATGCAGGCATAGAAACGTCTGTCACATGACTAATGAAATATCAAGTTCAGGCATCATTCCAGAGCTCTTACCATAAGGATGAAAAACAATTTCTACCTCCTCACAATTACATATGGTTACAATTTTAGACCTTTCTTGGTCCTTTTTGGGAGAGGAAAGAGGAAGTCAGTGTTTCCCTTTTTAGATTTTTAAAAAACATTTTAGGGACAGAACAACAACAACAACAAACCATGAGCCTAACCTTAAAGAACCTACTGGATCTCAGTGTATTTGTGGAGAACTAAGGTGCCATAATTCCCTGCCATCCATGGTCCCAGTGTGGCATTTATAAAACATGGAAGGGGATAGTTCACTAGTTACTAGAGTACTTGAATGGCAGCGTGACATAAAGGAAAGTTTAATCCTAGCTATGGAGTCCCAAGTTTGAATGCTAGCTAGCTTCTCTATTTAACTGGCTGTTTCGCCTAAGGCAAGTAACTCAACCACTCAGAGACCATTTCTTTATTTGTAAAATGATATAATAACCGCTTCACAGATTTGTGTGTGGACGAAAGGATATTATGCATACATTAGCCACTGCGACGCCTAGCACATGTCTGACCCACTGCAAATGCTAGTTATGACGACCAGGTCACAAGAATGACAAAGTGCCAGGATCACAGGTTCCAGTCAAGAAGAAAGTGCTAAAGAAGAGAAAATCGTACATTTCTAGTTTCTTGGCAATTTGCAGAGCAAGAGTGACTCTGCATTACTTCAATACTATCCCTCTCTCTGGCTAAGTAAGGTATGCTTAATTTGTCATTTAACCAGTACAAGAACTCTTAAAATTTGGAAATGAGACTGTTAAAATATAACACCAGCTCTCTCCTTGGACTTTGTGAAGCTGTACAAATGAGACCTTTTGTACCATGTCTTAAAGGCCACCCTGAGAACTAAACATCAAGTGAGTGGGGGAAAAGGCACAGAGCAATCCACAGTCTCTCCTACCTGCTCGTGCTTTCAAAATCTAGTTTGCTAAAAGATACTACATAGTGGATATTTCTGACCCCTTGTGAAAGCATACTGTTCAAAACATTACAAGAAAAACTTCATTTCCAAGTCCTTAAATCTTCTCATAAGGCAGACCAGATAGTGCTAAAGAGCAGACTAGCATAATATATGATACCCTTTATTTATTTTTATTTATTTATTTTTTTTAATGTGGGTAGTTTCCTGGCTGGGAACCGAACCCAGGCCACAGCATTGACAGCGCCGAAGCCTTAGACACTACACCACCAGGGAACTCCTGATACCCTTTAATAATTTAGTTAGTAGATTTTAAAGAAAACGGGCAAGTCAATACGTCCTTTATAATGGGTGGATTTATAGCTAATAATCTGATACCTAGTTTACTAGTTTCATGATCAGTTGCCAACAATTGGGTTCCAGAAAGTTTGAAGCAGAAGTTTTTAAGTTTCATAAACAATGATGCCACAGTATTTGTATGTGTTATAGAGTAGGTATAACCCTTTCCTTTAATAGTATAATTAAGAGATGAATGAGGACTAAAATCACATACAAAGTGTGATCAAGCCACAAAAGCAATAATCTCTTGTGGAGCACAAACAAGTTTCAGAAGAGGAGTTTCAGGTGTACTGTGCCAATAACCACCCCATCTCCTCACCTCAGAGCTGGACTAATTTGTCCAAATCAGCTCAGGAATCACTTCCTCTCAGAAGCCTTCCTAATCCCACCTCCTCCTAAATGCTGGGAATACCATGCTTCCTTATGTCTCACAGCACCTACATACAAGGGGGGGGGGGGGACCCAAAAAACACCATAATTTATTTATAAAAAAATAGTGTATTTATTCTTACATATTTAAACTTCAGTCATCCCCGAAGTACTCTCCATTCGATGCAATACACCTACTTAGGAGCTTTTTTCACTGCTCAAAACAGTTTTGAACTGTCAAATTTGATGTCTTTTAATGCTTCTGCCATTTTTTGTTTGTTTGTTTGTTTCACCTCTTCCACATCAGCAAAACATTTCCCTTTGAAGATTTTTTTCATTCGGAGAAACAAAAAAAAGTCAGTCAGGGTGAGATCGGATAAAAATAGGAAGGATGGGGCATGGGGATCATGTCGTTTTGGGTTAAAAACTTTTGAACAGTCAGTGTGGAATAGGCAGGTGCATTGTCATGCCACATATTGTTCGTGTAAATCACCCATCATTAAATGGGCAAATGTGTTGAAAGAGTCTCCAAAAATTCACTAAAGCTGAATGCAGCCTCTCACACCACCACCAGCAGGTACACTGACGCAGATGGGTTCCCAGAACACTCACCTAGTGAGGGAAGCCTGTATTACAAAGGGCCCACACTCCAGAAGATAATTCTGGGGTTTTTTTGTGGGGGTCCCTCTTTCTAGGCACAACTTGCAGCCTCCTTTACTGCATACTTGTTTGCCTGCCTGCCTGCCTCTTCCAGTAAACTTAACAGCTCCTTCAAGGAACAGAACTTACTACACCTCTTTGTATCCTGCAAGCCAATGTTAAACATTGCCTGGCATATAAGCATTTGTTGAAAGACATTATCTACCAGGACATTCAGTTCAGCATGCTTTGTACACAAAGGACAGCAAATAACCTAAACTCCCATCATCAGGAGACTGATTGAATCAGCAGTTCGCAAAGTGTCATTGAGAGACTCCTGAGACCTTTTCAGGAACTGAGAGTTCCCACTTTCTCTAATTACGTATCTATGTGAAGCCAGACAGTCTGCCAATGCCTTAACAAAAATATCATAACTCACAGACTGAATGAAGCATCAGATATGAGGATCTAGTTTTCTTTTTTATTAATATTTATTAAGCCAAATATTAAAGAGATTTGCAAATATATGAAAAACATTACTCTTATCAATAAGAGTTTGCTTTGGTAAATAGTTATTTTTTATTGAAATATGTTATATGAACATGTAGTGGATTTATTAATATTTTAAATGAATTAATAAGCATCATTAAATTTTGTTTTGATTTCTAATACAGTAAATATCTACAGGTATAGTCTACATAAATAGGTTCTTTGGGGTTCTCAATAATTTTTAAATGTGCTAAAAGATCCTGAGACCAAGACATCTGAAAATGGCTGGTTAAAGAAATTATGATACAGCTGTATAATAATGTATATGGCCATCTTTTAAAAGACTGAGGTAGATTGGCATACTAATAGAAACCAATGTCTTAGTTGTTAAAAAGTGCAAAACAAAGTATATCTGCATATATTATCTCTTTAAAAAATTTTTTTAAATGGGATAAAACATTGAAATAGTACAAGGGATTAAACTCACATTAAAAAACAGATATAATGGCATTGAAAAATATTAAATGATACAGTGAAATAAAGCAAGTAATTTTCAAAATAGTAATATATAATACATTCCTGAAAAACAGTCTAGGAAGATATACTATATATGAAAGTATTAAAAGTCTTTTTCCTGGCAGTTAGTGGCATTACAAATGATTGTCTTCTCTTACTTGGCTTTCTAAACTTTTGATAACTTACACATACTATTCCTATAACCAAAAAAACAAATACACACATACAAATGTATCTGTTTATATTTAAACTAGTAAGCCAAAAAGGACACAAATAAAGTAATGCCTATTAGCTACTTTCACACCAAGACCTTGACAGGATATTTTTAAACTTAAATTTAAAACTCCCTTCTTCCACCACAGTTTAAGAACTATTCTGGTTGTCATTTTATTGCTGGTAACCTGTCCCAAGGATGGTATATTTGTCCAATGATTTATATACAATGACATTCAAAGGAACATTATTAAACAGTAAGTTAAATGCTTCACAACAGATTGGTTAGACACATACTAATTCAACCTAGGGCATATTTCACACTGGCACTCAGGTCAATATCCTGGGTAGGACTCACTGTGGACTGTTTCTCTCCATCACCTTTAACAATCAACTCACTCTGGCCAGTCAGCTCTGCCTTCATGCATATCCTAAAGCTCGTCATTTCTCTTTTCCTTCATCACTACCACCAGTCCGATCTATGATCTACTCTCCTCATCCACATGGTCTCCCTCTGAACCGCTCTTAATCACCTCGAGTCACTTCACACAGCACCCCAAAGATCAATTTTTAGAAGGTAAATCTGCATGTCACTGATCTATTTAAAAATCTTTCAATAGCTTTCCAGTGCCCTTAAATAAAATCCAATCCTTTCCAGAATCCTCAAAGTTCTACTTGCCCATCTCTCAACTGACCTTCCACATCCCCCTTGCTCACTAGGCTCCAAATACAAGACCTTTCTTTGTGTTCTTCACACAAGCTGTGCTTGTTCTCATCTTAGGGTCTTTGCACTTGCTTCTCCCTAGAATACTGCTCCTAGATCAGGGCTGGGCAAGACATTGATCATGGATCACCAGTGGACCATCAGGCAATTTGGGGGTGACCACCTGAATGATAAAATGGCTACAAGACCGCAACACCTGGAGAAAGTAGCCCTTGCCCTGAAAAAGTCTACCCAGGCCTGTCCTAGATCACTACATATTCATTCACTTCCCAGAGAGTCTTCCCTAATCACACCACCTAGGATGGCCACCTTAGTTCTCATCACTAACTCATCACTACTTCACTTCCTTCAAGACAAATACCTCTAGCTAATGCTATCCTGTTTATTCCAAGTGGGCTCGTCTTCTGTCCTCGCAACCTCAATCCCTCAGGTCTCTACAGACTCGCACCACTAAGTTTAGCATAGGATATTTGAGTAGGTAGTCAAAAAAAAAAATCTACTGAATGAATGAAGTATTATATAAAATTTAAAATGCTTTTTAAGTAGCTTTAGCAACATAGAAAAATGCTCATAATACATATGTAAAAGTGGGAGGGGAAAGTTATTAACTACTATAAGTAGTTAGAGTATTGGGGTTAGAGGGGCAAAGACACAGAGAAAAAAATAAAATAACTTATTAGAATTTTCAAGTGTCAGAGTGGTATTATGGGTAATTTTTATTGACTTTTCAGTTTCTTCCACAATTTCACATTTTACAAATTCTCTACAAGGCAGCATAACTTTGATCAGAAAAAGCTACTTTCAAAAAATGACCATCTTTTTCATGGTGTCTCAGAGGCAGCTGGCTGCTTCAGGATGAAGCTGAACATCTCTTTCCCAGCCACTGGCTGCCAGAAATTCATTAAAGTGGATGATTAACGTAAACTTCGTACCTTTTATGAAATGTATATGGCCACAGAAGTTGCTGCTGATGCTCTGGGTGAAGAATGGAAGGGTTATGTGCTTCACATTGGTGGCGGGAACAACAAACAAGGTTTCCCTATGAAACAGGGATAATGACCTATGGTTGTGATCACCTGCTCACTGTAAAGAAAGGAGAGAAAGATATTCCTGGTCTCACTGATACTACTGTGCCTCGTCACCTGGGGCCCAAAAGAGCCAGAACTTTTCAATCTCTCTAAAGAAGATGATGTCTGCCAATATGTTGTGAGAAAGCCTCTAAACAAAGAAGGTAAGAGACCTAGGACTAAAGCATCTAGGAGTCAGTGTCCCATCATTCCACGTGTCCGGCAACACAAATGTTGGCGTATTGCTCTGAAGAAACAACGTACTAAGAAAAATAAGAAAGAGGTCACAAAATATGCTAAACTTTTGGCCAAGAGAATGAAGGAGGCCAAGAAAAATGCCAGGAACAGATTGCCAAGAGATGCAGGTTATCCTCTCTGAGAACTACCTCTGAGTCCAGTCAAAAATAAGATTTTCTAAGAGTAACAAATGAGACATTAAAAAAAAAAACCCACACTGAAAGAATGCTCAGATTCAGCAGTGCATGTAGCTAAGGCAGACTTACTCTATGAAACACTCTATTCAAGTCACAATAGTTCCCTACAAATACGTATGAAAACCCTCAAAGAAAGCAGAAAATAAAAATAATAGTAATAAGGGGATATGAGTGGACCTGTGGACTGAAGAGATGCCTCAAAAATGGTCAGACCCTTGATTGGACTACATCCCGAGTCTCACCAAGCTAGGAAAAAAAGTGAAATATAATACATTCTAGAAGTCCTGTAATAAACCAAGACCCTGTATGATCTACACGCACAGTGTCCAACCTTTTGGCTTCCCTGGGCCACGCTGGAAGAACTGTCTTGGGCCACACATAAAATACACTAACACTAACAATAGCTGATCAGCTAAAAAAAGGTTGCAAAAAAATATCATAATGTTTTAAGAATTTGTGTTGGACTGCATTCAGAGTCCTAGGCCACAGGTTAGACATGGCTGAAGTTGTTTTAGATACACTGTTGAACTTGGTCTCTTAAGTCTCTCTACTACAACTTTTCTATCCTCCAATTATCATAAATTGTCATTCTTACATTAGAAAAGACAAATTTATACTTAATGAGTACCACTCCCCTCCAAAAAACAAACAAAAAAAAAACACAAAAACAAAAACAAAAACAAAAACCCCAAGCACTCTGAACTAGGTCATCTTTTCAGGAGACAGGCTCAGTCCATGGTTTAATTTGAAATGCTAGTCCCATCTGCAAAGTCCAGCAAGAGCTGCAGTTAATATTAATTAAAAGCAGAAACAGGTTTGTTCTCGAACATCTCTTCTCTCAGTCAAGTCCAGGATGCTTCCAGGTGGAAATTTGCCAAATTTCCTGCACTTGAGATAGACCCAGGACAGAATAATGAGGTATTTTTAAAAACCAACCCTTAATACAGGATTCTCACATTCTTCAGAGGGAGGTTTCAATCACCCAGGACTCAATAAAAGAAGTTATCACTAAATATAAAGTTTTATGGGACACACTACTGAGTCTGGGTGTGTGCATGCACTCACACGTATGTACACAAATGCATTCACATGTGTGTGTGCCCAGACTGACATTCCTTATGACACAGCTTCTGTCCATCTATCAGAATTTTCCCTTCTCTTTATTTACTCAGGCAATGTACTAAAGACAATGTGAGCCAAAGATGTGGGGGTGGGTCTTCAAATAAGGTATTTGATAAGTCTCAGCCTGTACTGCTCCAGGCAGACTTGGCAGAACCAATGTCTGTCAGCTATTATGAGACTCTCAGGGATATTGATTATTTCAGGCTGGTTAATTTTAAAAAACAGCAGACCTAAAGAAGTTCTGAAAACCAAGGAAGTCACGCTTTGTAAAAGGACATTTACCTTTGTAAGGGAAATCTCCATTTGTAAGGGTGGGTCCCTCACTGTACCAGGCCTGCCTTCATTATCAATTAACAATTTTATCCTTGTTTATTGTGCTTTCCCTGATAACCTCCCATAACTGACTCTCCACCACCCTACACCTTCTTTTGTCTTCAGCTAAAGGTGGTATTTAAGGTGTTGGCTTCTGCCATTTTGGCCAGGTACCATATTTTGCCGTGTATAATGTGCATTTCTTACCCAAATTTGTGAGGGAAAAATAATAATGCAAATTATACATGGGTATTACTAATTCCATACCTATATAAATGTTTTCAATTCTTTTATTTATGTTTAGGAGTTAAAAGTGTAACTCTAGAAATCAATAAAGTATCTATGCAAAATAATACCCTGGAATACAATAATCATTTTTTATACATAAAAATATTTTATACATAAAATTTCTTGTACCTTGTAGCTGTTCTTATTCTGTAATTAGTTGTTACATAAAATTTCTTGTACCATAATGTTAAAAAATAAATGCTAAAATTCCTTTTTTTTTTTTTTGTATGTGGGTAGTTCCCTGGCCCGGAATCGAACCTAGGCCACAGCACTGACAGCGCCAGCAAACTCCCTAAAATTCCTTTATAATACAAAAAACAAGTACCTAAATATAATCAAATAAAATTTTGAGGAGTTCCCTGGTGGTGTAGTGGCTTAAGGTTTCGGTCTGGCGCTGTCAACGCTGCGGCCTGGGTTCGATTCCCAGTCAGGGAAATACCCACATACCAAAATCAAAAAACAAAAACAAACAAACAAAAAAATTGAATTAAAAAATTAAAACAAAAGATGTTTTCCCTTAAAGTTTGGGCCAAAATTGTGGGTGTGCATTATACACAGAGATGTATTCCACCTGGCAAAATACAGTACTCAGTTTCCTGGGTCTCCTCCACGTATATTGGAGGTATACATGTTACTGAAATCTTAATTTGTTTTTCTCCTGCTAAGATGTCTCATGTCAGCTTGATTACTAGACAAACCAGAAGAACTCTGAAGGGTAGAGGAAGAATTTTCTTCCCCAAAAGACGTCAAGCCAGGCAGGCAGTAAGCATCCTTACTCTATCAGCCTCCCAACTCTATCTGCAGGGTTGGGTGGAAGTTAGATATGGTAAGCTAAATTTAGATTGGCAGGAGCAAATACTGGTGAAATTAGTTTCCTGGGCAAAAGGGGGTCTGGTAAAGATTTAGTCTGAATACTCTTGTTTTCTGTTGATCCTGTTCCTCCAAGAGATGGTAAAAACAAGGCCCCTCATGGTTCCAGTTTTCAGGCAGCTGTAGGACACACATTCAGGTGGTAGGCAGGAGTAAGCTCTAGATCTGAGAATAAGGAATAAAATTTTTTAAAAATGGGTGAAGTTACCCCAGTCTGTTTAAAGCAGGGAAAACTCATGGTTCCCTGTGTTTTGGAATTGCTGTTTCTGGGAGTGAACTTGGGGATATTGTTAGGGATGCAGCCTTTGCACTCTCTTGTGGGCACTTCTTCCTTGGTTAAGCCATAAAAGGCTTAATGGTTTAAGGCTTAATCTCACTGAAATTACTAGATCCTACCAGCAACAGCCAGACAATGAATCACTGAGTTGGAAAAGCTTCTAATTTGGAAAATTTTTAGAGAGCTCTCATCATAAACAGCTGCTTCATTGGCACCTATGGAAAGACCAAATTAAAAAGTGGGTACAAAGAAATATAATATCCAGCCTCCTTAAATTGAGTACTCATTCTAGTATGTCTTTGTATAAGTGGATCAATTATGTCATTTAGGTGGCAACAGGACCAGAAAAAATTCAAAGCCTACCAAACTTCCACTGTTCATCTCAAAAGGCCTGTAAACATTGGCCTCAGGAAACTAAAGTCCTTGTAGGAGGAACTTCCATTTCTTTCCCTGTGCATTTGAGATATAAATACCTAGTCTTCTCCAGGAGCTCTTATCTAGGTCATCTTTTTTAAATGCACATTTCAGAAAGGTAATTCCTACCAAAAAAAAAAATGGGGGTGGGGGAAGAAGGTCATTGGAATAGACCCCATTTTTTTATGGAAGCCATGAAGTCTCTGCATCAGTTTGTACGTCACATGTGTGGATAAATGTGTTGTAGATGTGTCATATTTTCTACCTCCAGATGGTATTGCTAATTTGTAAGAGCTCTATTTGGTTGGTTTAAAAACAAACCAGCACTTACATAAATGAAGGACTAGGTATTCCAAAATTCTCAGAAATATACAGGGTCTGGCACAAATACTGCCCCTTTTTTATGAATTAATAACCTACACAAATCTTTTATTACAAAATCGTAAGCATGTATGGTTACGATTTTGTAATAAAATCGTAACTCAAGTCTCAGCATTACTTCTGCCGGACACTGTAGAAACTAACGCACGTGTTTTTCAGATTCATGTGATTGGGGAAAAATATGTGGAACTAAAAGCTAATTTAAGTTTGTTGGTTTAATTAAAACAGTTGTATTTAGAATTATCAGTATTAAATATAATACTTGTATTCTACCTATGCACGTAAACTTGCCAGTAAAAATAGTAACTTAGAATGCTGGGTCACTTGGTCTAACGGTTCATGAAGTTTTTGTGGGTAACCTAAACATGATTATTAAGCACAAGTAAAATAAATAGATGTAGGTGGGATAAAAAGTTTGTGGGTGAACTTTTCAGCAATATTTAAGTTTTATGATACATCTATTTAAATAGTTTCCCCAAATCTTTTGGTAACTTGAAACCTCAAAGTTTTACTAAGTTAAATTAAATGATGGAAATAATTCAATATCTCAATAATTTTCAAATAAGATAAAATACTGAAATACTAATTGTTAAATAAGCTCTCATTACAGAGAAACTAAAAGATAATTTTGGGTTTGCTACTACATGTCTTGTGTCACACTGAAAAATTATACTATTAAAAAGGGCACGGTTGGAGTTCCCTGGTGGTGTAGTGGCTAGGCTTCGGTGCTCTCAACGCTGCAGCTTGGGTTCGATTCCCAGCCAGGGAACTACCCAAAAAAAAAAAAGGAGGAATGTTTCTTTCTTTCTTTTTTTTTTTTTTAGGGCAAGTTTCTTGAAATTATAAAATATATTTGCTGTTAAAAGAACCCATGATTCTACAGGTTACGAAATATATTCATAAATTTGCCAATCTAAAGAATGCTAACTGCTTGATTACTTAGTTTTCATTAGGAATTAAGATTTTTAAGGGTCAAAGATTCTGATAGAGTAGGTAGGAAAGTAGATATGAGCAGAAGTTGGCTTGGTCCGTTATCAGCTGCCTGTAAGTTAAAAGAATAAGGCAATCAGAGAAATTGGGAGGGGTGGTGTGGGGGTGTGTGTGAAACAGGGCAGGACGTTAAGAAGCCCCATACTATAGACCCCATAAAGTGCCTAGCTTCTGGTTCTCCAGTCTTCTAGTCTTAATCACTTTCTTAATCAGTTTTCCTGGGACCCTAGCCATAACCTATAGATTTGTTCCCAGTGCGTAAGGTGTCTATTGCCTCTAACTTTGGATAATTACCCTGAAGCTTGTGATTCAGGTCCCCATGCTTGCTGATCTCATCATTATGGCCCAGCCTTCCCTTCAGGTTATTCTGGACCAGCCCCTGGGTTGAAGAGGACACCAGAATGTCCAGATGGCCAGAGGAAAAACCTCAGGCTCCATCAAACTTAATGGACTCCCCTGGAACCTTCCCATAACATGGAAGAATGTCAAGATTGCCCCCTAAGATTCCCTTTAAAAACACCCCAACAATGTAAGGAGGGGCTGCTTCCCTCTCTTAGATCAGTCTGCTCCACTTCTTGGAGTGTAATTTCTTTACTAATAAACTCTTCACTATCCTATACTTTCACAAACTCTGTCTCTTAACTGAATTCTTTCCTTCAAGACAGAACGACCAAAGAAATATTGCCATTTCATGGTAACATCTTCCAATATATGTAAATGAAACTACCTGAAATAAGGAAAACAACTTTGAAAGCAAGAAAAGTAGGATACGTGTTTTCAGTAAAAAAAAAGGGATAGGTATGGAGACACAATTTTGGTAAAAGAAATGAGGGTAGTTTTGTCTAAGCTAGATCTTGTGATTATGAACAGCAGAACTAAGGGTATACAAAAAGTTGAAGAGAAAGAAAATTTTATGTTGTGAAATTATCATTGAACTGTTGTGACAGTTTTTTAAAAATGAACTATAATATCAATGGTATATTTATGGAAAGCTTAAAACTTAATTTTCTTGCATCTGCTAAAAGAACAAAGTTTGCTTGGACTGTCTAGTCTCCTTCTTATAAGAAATTATAAAAGGTTTTTTATTTCAAGTAATCTGTCAAGAAAGTAAATATTCTATGTTTTATCAAATTATTTTCTGTATTTTATGCTGTCCTAATTACATTCTTGAATACTTAAAAAAACTCAATCTTCTCAATAGTAAGAGCTAGATTTTGCTAACAAGTACGTAACCTTCTATATTTGTCTGTGAAATGTCACTTTAGTTAAATGAATAATTAAGCATTGTTTCATTATGACCTATGATCCTATTTAGTCAAGTGTTTTAAAACCTTTTGATATTTTTTGACAAACTTCCCAAAATTCAAATTTTAAATCGTCTTTTTCCTAATCTAAAAATAACTGAGATTTTTCCAACAGAGTCCCTGAAACATTTCAAAGGATAGCTCTCTCTTTATAAAAGAGGAATAATAGATAAATGAGCTTTATTTGGTGTGTTGAATTGCATGAGAACCACTGTCATATAAATGATGACAAACTTCTAGGGTATACTGTATGGGTAAACAATGTCTGTAAATTAAATGAATAGTCAGGGCTGTGGGAAACCCAAGATGGCCGCCTGGCCAGGCTTCTGGACAAACCTCATTTTTAACTTTTTGCATTCCTTCATCCACCATAGTACAATTAAGCTGGACTTCACTAAACTGCCACTTAGTATGGGTTATCAATATGTTCTTGTTGTATGTATATACATTATCTGGATGGGTTGAAGCCTTCCCAAGGGTACAAGGCTGATGCCCTCACAGGGATAAAAAAACAGAAAATGTGCTTCCTACTTGGGGTATACCTTCCACAGTCTAGTGATCAAGTCATCCACTTCACTGGACAAATCATATGAGCTTTCATGAAGGATTTACAAACTTCTTGGAATTATCATTCCCACTCTAAATTATCAGGTAAGGTAGGCAGAACTAATAGAAAAACTGGATTCAAGCAGAACAGGTCTTAATTACCTGGGACTGAATGAACTGATAAGGATGATTATAATTTCTTTTTGTTTAAAAGATTGATGACTCCTACAATCTTTTGGTTTCTGGACATAAGGAAACTTGTTCCTCTTAAACTACCTATGACTTAGAGAAATTTGGTTAATTTACCATTGTGAGCAGAACTGAAACATTTATCTTTTTCCCTACTGGATCCCTCCAGAATTTGGAAACACTTAGTGAGTATTCTTATTTTCATGGCAATATACAAGGACTGTTCAGAAAGTATCCAGCCTGTACTTCTTTTAAGGAAGTCTAATGAGAATCTCTTTTTGCAACAGGACACAACTGGAAACACTGGTTATATTACTGAGGCTTTAACTGGAATATCATATTTGAGAGAGACATGCACAGACTCAGATATGGCCAGACAGCTTTATGAGCTAAGATTGACTTCGGGAGCAAATAAAAAGCCTCTTGAAAATACAGGACTGATACCTTGCTCACAGAGTTCCCAGAAGCTACCTGGTTAGTAAAGGTCACGTACTGGCAGGTACAGGATTCTCAAGATACTAGGGGACCTCAATAAGAGGAATTCATCAAAATCTATACATACTATAGGCAAAGTCTAATGGCAAGTCTTTGCCTTGGCTTTTCTGGCCACAAAAGACTTAAAAATTCAATCTGGAGATTCCTTATGAAAAATTCTAGCAAAGCAGATTTAAAAGAGCCTACATGAACCTATACAAATAATTAGGGCAAATTTATTGAATCTAGACTTATTTTACAAATGAATTATTCTTAATCTGGATACCTTTGGTAAATGAAGGTAATTTTAGAGGGAAAATTATGTTTCAGTAATACACCTTTGTAGGTATTAAACTCTAGTATTATTCATTCTCTTTTGAGGTTCTGCTGCTATCTGGTAATGGAACAGATCCCAAATTCTTTTAGTTTCCTCAAATATTTGGTTGATCCCTCCAAACTAACATTTCCAATTTTCTCCTATCTCTTGACTTAGAACCACTGAGAACTAAAACTGCCCTTTCTCCTGAAGCCCTGCAAACTGCAGCTAGATGACTTGGTATTAATTTAAGAGAAACTGTCACATAGCTCAAGTTTAAACAATCTCCATGCCTGATATCAGTCTTTTAAAAAGTGTGCCTGAACACCTGATGACACCACTAGAAGCATTTCCAACTGTAAAACGAGCTTTGGGCCTGACATCTAGAAATTGTGACTGGCTGTCTGTCCTCTTGTTTTATAATTTGCTCCAATCATTAACTTTTGTTTTTCCTTTTCTTAGAGATGCCTCTTATTAATTACATGATTGCTTGCACAACACAGGCCCAACCTTTGGGAGCCCACCTGCAAGACCACCTCCTGAAATGAAACACAACTGTTTAACTGAACTGGCCTATTCTCAAAATTGAGGCTGTTTTAATAAGATATGAAATAATCTATTAACATTACTTCTGGAATGTAAAACTTCTTTGGGATACTGATTATTTTAAGCTGGTTAATTTTAAGTAACAGCAGATCTGAAGAAGTTGTGAAAACCAAGTAGAATTTACCCTTTGTAAAAGGACATTTACCTTTGTAAGGGAAATCTCCATTTGTAAGGGTGCCTCCCTCACTGTACCAGGCATTCCTTCATTATCAATGGCAAAGGTCTGGACTTACATCTGCATGACAATTTTATCCTTGTTTATTGTGCTTTTCCTGGTAACTTACCATAACCGACTTTCCGCCCCCAACATCTTCTTTTGTCTTAAGCTGAAGGTGGTATTTTAGGTGTTGGCTTCTGCCATTTTGGCCAGTTACTCAGTTTACCCAGATCTCTCCCCTGAATATAGGAGGTATATATACATGTTTAATTAAAAGTTTTCATTTGTTTTTCTCCTGGTAATCCATCTCATGTCGATTTGAATATTTGACCAGAATATTCAAATCCAGAAGTTGACCATTAACGAAGATATTAAAGAGAAAATCACAGCCCAAAATTGCATCACTAGTGCTAAAAGCCCTTGATACCAAACCTAGTTTAAACACCTGATCTAACGGCAGTTTCAGCTTTATCTGGAAACATAATCTTAATCAACCAGTCTGGACTTTCCTGGTCAACACCAATGAGGTAACTGTCATGTGGGCCCTTGCCATCTTCCATAAAGAAGAGGTCATCTGTTACAAAAATAGTCATGGGGATGTAAAGTACAGATTAAGGAATATAGTCGATAATGTTGTAATAACTACGTATGATGTCAGATGGGTACCACTTATCAGGGTGATCAGTTCATAAGGTATATAAATGTTTAGGTTGTACAACTGAAACTAATATAATATTGTTATGTCAAGTATAATTGAAAAATAAATTAACTTTCAAAAATCATTCTCTTTGTAATAAAAACCAATACAGGAATGGAAAAAAAAGGGGGGGAGGGGCAATCTGCATGATAAAATCCTCTCAAGGTTCCCTGGTGATGTAGTGGCTAGGCTTTGGCATTCTCAATGCTGAGGCCTGGGTTCGATTCCCAGCCAGGGAACCACCAAAAAACAAAAACAAAACAAAAACCTTTCAGTTCCCTTACTTCCTCAAAAACAAAGATTCTGAGGCCCAAAATAATCTTTTTGTTGAGTTCCCTTGTCCAAACCTTCTTTTTTCGTATAAAAAATCCTTCCATTTTTAACAACTCCTCAGAGCACCCTTCTAGATGCTAGATGGGATGCTGCCCAATTCATGAATCACTTAATAAAGCCAATTAGATGTTCGAATTTAGCTGGTTAAATTTTGTTTTTCAACAAAGGATCAAGGAAAATTTTCCCTCCCCCAATACAGTAAGTACAAACTTTCACCATAAATCAGAGACAATTGTTGGACTCCTTTTGGGAAAAGATGTAGAGAGAATTCCTGGCCAATGCTTTCAACACAAGACTAGCTGAACTCCTTTTATTTTTAGTTACTCTGCCAGATGTCTATCCTTTAAGTCTCTCAGTGGCAATTGGAACATGGCGAAGGCAGAAGAAACAAGGGGCACAAGATCATCTTCAACACTGCTATAGCTCCCAGCACCTAGAACACTGACACACAGCAGGTACGCAGTAAATAATTATTGGATGAATCACAGACATTCGTTTAAAACTGAGCAGCAACAGAATCAACAAGCTATGAGCAGAGGAAAGAGATGAATTCTGCCGGGGCAGGTGAGGGAAGACTTCCTGTAAGCACTGAGGAGCCCTTGCCTGGAGAAGCAGCTTTTCACTAGGCAAGAGGCTGCAGGAAAGCCATGTGAACAAAAGTATGCCCTCATCCAGGCTGGAGCAGATGGCCTGAGCTACTTTCCAATTCAAATTCCTACCAAGGTTTTATTTCCTGGGGTTTTGTTGTGCTTCATCATCTCCTTCAAACCTTCAACTTTTATAAAGGGGTACATACACAGGGCTTGTTGTGCTTCCCGACCAGGAAATTAGCTAAAAGCAAACAGCAGGTAACAGAAAAATAAATACTGTGGAATGTTTTCTTGTTTATCAAGCAGTGAGCCTGTAAGACTCTTAAACCTTCCCAGAGAGAAAAATAATCCAAGAACCCTCTCCAAATCCACCAGAAACAAGTCACTTTAAAAACAAATTGCTGTCCTTTATTTTTCTTCTTCTTTCCCTGATAAAAGTTTATAAGTGGGTCCATGCAAAAATGACTTAATTCCCAACAGAGAAAAAAAGTAATTTAAACATTTCAGTCATTTCTTACTCTAGGAAGAAACACAGGGGATGGTGGGGGAGCAGGCAGGGGCAAGAAGAGAGGAGCATTTGAAAGAGAATGGAAACTAAAATTCAGAACAAAGTGAAAATGAAAAAAAAATGAGAATAAGGTAAAAGAGCAAGTTGAAAATTTTCAAAACCTTGAGAAAAAGCAGAAACACGCCACTTCTCATCACTTCAAAAAGAAAAAGGGCCACTAACCCAGTCCCCCAGGATGGATGGTGGGAAGTGCGTCACGTCAAAAGGAAACAAGTCACCAAGTCAGGTACAGATAATGCTCCGAAATGGGCTCAATCCCATTCTAGCTTTCCTCCCCTCACCAGGCCTCCATCTCCCTTCCATGGACAAGCCCTACCTCACCACGACACCCTTAGGTTAAGAGCCAGCCTTCCTTTTCACACCGCTCTCCGAGCACACTGCAGCCCAAAACACTGAAAGAGTAAGCTACGTTGGAATGCAGTAATAAAATTAAAATAGATCCAATTGAGGTAACAACAACGGCCAGAGAAAACTAAAGCTGCAACCTGGTACAAGAGCTCTTCCTTCTGAGATGGGGGGGTGGGGGGGTGGGAGGGGCGTATTCCTGAAAATCAAAGTAAAAGCTTGCTTTACACCCTGCTTAAGAGATTACGAATAAAACTGTGCCTTCGGGATACTTCAAATGCCTAGCTTTTGAGCCTTGTTTTCCAGCAGTCTTCCACCCGCCTCTTCAAACTAATCTGTGCTTCTATAATGAAGATCCCTGGATAATGAGTCCACAACCGCCAGTAACCACCATGGACACTGAGAACAGTAGCAACAGTGAAACACCCGGTTTGCAGTAACTTTTCATTAAAAGTAGTTGCTAATTATGAGCATCAGTATCCCAGGAGGGTTATGTACCGCGAAGCAGCACACCAGCTACTTCTTGCCTTTTAATGCCAATTCCTTAGACACTGATGTGAACGTGAGGTGGCAGGAGAGGGCGAGGGGCGTCCTGAAAAACTAAGAGATCAGGCGATCCATGTCCCCACATTCACCACGCAAGCCAAGGGAGACAGTCTCCAGGAAAGCTGGCTTTAAAATGGATCAGATCAAGTCTTCTATTAGTCTCTAACAGCCAGGCCCCGGCTTGGGAAGGAGGCGAAGTTCGTGGTGAGAGTTCACCTTAGACGGCGGCCGCGAGCAGACAGGCAGGCCTTTCAGAGCCACCTAGGGCTCTGCCCCGAGGCCCGCGGCGGCGCGGAGAGGCTGGGAGCGCGCGGCTGCCAGCCCCGCGGCGCCACAGGTTCCCCGGCGCGCAGCCGGACTGGACTCCCACAGGTGGATGGCGCTCTGCCTGGGCGAGAGGAGGGGGCGCCGGGGTTGAAGGGAGACGAGGAGGAGGGGGCGGCTTTACCCTAAGGAGGCAGCGCGAGAGGGGCAGTCGGCATCGCCAGCTGCCTGACCCTCAGCTGGGTGGTTACCGGCTTTTCCCCGAGGCAGGAGGAGCCCGGGCGGAGAGAAGAACAGCGTACACCTCCCCTTCCTCCCAGCGAGCCTCGGCCTTCTCCCCGGGCGCGGTTAAGCCGCACAGCCGCGGGCCACCGGCTGCATGCGCCCCGGCACGTAGGAGCCCGCACGCGGGCGGGGGAAGGGCCCCCGGGGGGCCAGCCGAAGAGACCCGGCCTAACCCGATCCCGCTTCGGTTCACCCCCTCCCCCTCGCCCCCGCATTCTCCTCACCCGTATTGGCCTTGATGTTCTCCCGCAAGAAGTGGCCGCTGGAGAGATGCTGGAGGCCAAAGTTCTGGGCGATCCTCTGGCACACAGTGCCCTTGCCCGAGCCGGGCGGCCCAAGGATGACCGCACGCAGGAGTTTGGAAGCCATTGCCTTCCCGAGGAGTGGGGCGAGCGAACTGGCAACCCGGACAGCCGCCTCGGAGAAGCCCCGGAAACTTTGTATCTTCTGCCCCTGCCTCTGACACCCTCGGCTCGCGCGGGGACTGGCCGGCCGCCCCTGTAGGGGAAGGAGAGACTTTTGAGACAGCCCCTCCCCTCAGCCCGCAGCGGGGCGGCTCGAAGGCGGAGTAAGGCGCCACGCTACACCTCCCCGCCCTCCTCGCCCCAAGCCGCGAGCCTGGAGAAGTCCCGCGCCCCCGCCCCTGACGTGGTCAGCGCTCGCGGCTCAGAGGTCCGCGCGGCCAGTCCGACCTCGATCCTTCCCTCTCTCTCCCTCCCCATGCCGCGTCTGAGGAGGGGGCCGGGAAGGCCGACATTCCAACGCCAGTCCCCACCAAGAGGGGAAGCCCGGATCGGCGGTGACTCCAAGCGCACACCCACCCCACCCCACCCCCACACACGTCGCCCCACGCACTGGGCGGCCTGCGGGGCAGAGCCCTTGCGGGGGTCCTCACACGAAGGCGACGTGTAGTCGGCGCCTCGGTCCCTCCCTTGAGGCTGTCACATCCCCCGGAGTCGCGGCCGCCGCCGCTGCCCGCTGTCCGCCGCCCGCGCGGACAGCTCCGCGCCCACCTCCGCCGAGGATTGACGGGTGCGCTCCCCCGCCGCGAGGAGCCGGAGTTCGGTGCCTCCCCACCCGAGGCAGTCACATAAACACACCTCGGCTGGGACGAGGCTCTCCAACAGGCGGCCAGCCCGGATCCCGCTGGGCGGCGCCACCTCCACCCGCCCCCACTCCGGGCTCGGGCCGGCCGCGCGGGACTCGCGCCTTACGTAAGCCCGGGAGAGCAGCTCTGCGCGGGGACCCGGCCCGCGCCCGCTCCGCTGCCGCCGCTCGGCTCCCACCCGGCCTTCCCCGGCCCGCGTGCTCCCCAAAACCCTGCGGGGACGAAGGGAGGTGGAGAAGACACAAGGACAGAAACCTTTTGTGTGTGTGGTCGCCTAGCGACCCGATCTACTGTTAGGAGAAGGAAAAACAACTGTTGAGCGCCTACTGTGCGTCAAGTTCGGGGCTAAGTGATTTCCTTAAGCAAGGCTTCTCCTGGTAGGATGAGGAAGGGAGGCTTGGAGTATGGCCATTCACTGGTTCATTCATTCAACAAACGTTTATCGAGCGCCAGCTACACGCCAGACACTGTTTTAGGCGCTTCGTATAGCTGTGAACCAGAGACGGAATCCTGCCCTCGTGGAAGTCACATGTGAGCGTTTTGAACCCTCATCTGACTCCAAAGCCCAAGCTCCTCCAGGAAGAAGGAAGGAGAAGATTCTCACTCATCGGCTCTCAGGATCTTGTGGGCAACTATTCCAGCACTTCAGAGCCCAACTATTGGCACTACGCTTAAAACTCACCAAGTCCAATTGGCGCTTTCTCCTTTCTCCCCTCCCTTGCACATCCCAATCTTAAATCTGTCCCCACTCCACACACAGCCTGCACCTCCCACTGAGACTTCGGTGGTAACACTCCGGCTTCTGCCGCTCCACCCTCCCTGCAGCAGCCAGAGGTATTGCTAAAATGTAAATCAATTTCTATTATTTCCCCACCTCAGATATTATTGTCCCTTCAGAAAAAAGTAAAAAATTTTCATCAGAGGCACACAGGTGCCTTCCACAGACCTTTGCATTCCACAGGCTCCTCTCCTCTGCCTTCTCTCCGCAGGCCTCCTGCCTTCGGGGAATCCACAGCAGAGGTCTGATTGCCATCACCCATGGCTCACAGGTGGCTAGGGACAGTGTGGAGAAAAGCCTCCACTGGGTTCCTTGCACACAACACTCGTCCTACACTGCCTCCTCCATGCACACAGACAGCCAGATCTCACATAGTCTCTGGATCCCAGAGAGCACATCTAGGCCACCAATGCCAAGACAGCATTGGTTCCATAGGCTCATCTCCTGTCTGAAATCCCTGAGTGTGCTTGTAGGCCTCAGGAGGGTGTTTCGCTGAGCCCTTTCAACCCTTCACCTGGGAATAAAGAGAAGAGTTTGGGATGGGAGCTTAAATCTCCCCCTCTTCTCTCTGCCACACGCCCTATAATACATAGTACATGCTTTGTGTTGGTTCTCAAACCTGAGCATGTCTCAGAATCAATCCAGGGATTGTTAAAACAAGCACCACCCCCCAGTTTCTGATCCTGTGGGTCTGAGGGGGCATTTCTAACAACTTCCCAGGTAATGCTAAGGCTGCTGATCTGGAGCCCACAATTTGGAAACCACCGCTCTAGTGAAATGAGCATTGAGACTCTGGAGATGTGTGGTTTCTCGAGTCCTCTGCCTGCTGTGGGAACTTAGGCCCCTAACCTCTCCTCTTTCTAAAATGAAGAGTTCAGATTTAGTATATCCCAAAGTTCCCTTTGTATCTCCTAAGAAGTGGTGCTGTAAGTTCCCACAGGAAGTACAGCTTCTAGCCTCCACAAGAACTAGATGAGCTATACCCAACCTTGTCCTGTCACCCCGTGCTTTTGCCTACTTTTGAAATGTCTTTACAAACATTACCTTATAGTGCCATAGCGCAGTGTTGGCCACTCAAACGGCCCTAGGACTTCGTGCTTTAGGAGTTTAGGAGCTCATATTATTAAACAAGAAGAGGAGTTGTGACATAGGTAAACTCATTAGAGAAGCCCAGCAGGGAATGGAGCCTAGCATTTCGCAGAAGAGGGACCTTCTCCATGCATAGCCCACAGCAGGATCCCACAGGCTCAGCTGCTGATTGGAGGCATACACCCCTGGGATTAAGCTCCACCAGTACCATTCACAAAGTCTGCAAGCCTCTAGACCTCTAGGAGCCTTAATTTGCTTATCTATACAAGAGAGATAATACTTATCTCACAGACTCATGGTGAGGCTGAAATAAGATAAGGTGTGTAAAAGATTTATCACAGTGCTGGGTGCATAGTAAGTATTTCATCATGAACCTCATCACCATTATTAACCTTGGGACAATTGTTTAGCCTCTCTGGTCTCAGTTCCCAAATTGGGAAGCATAAATGAGCTAAAAGAATCTAGCAGGCTCCTTGGCCCTTGGATGGCAGCTATTCTTATCCCATACACGAATGTAATCAACTTCTTCCTATTTCCTTTGCCTCGAGTTTTAAACCCATTTATAATATTTATCGCAATCTACAAAAGAATAGACATCTGTGTGTTTGTCTCCCCTGCAGACAAACTATGCTGAGGGCAGAGGTCAAATCTTATTCATCTTTCTATCCTCAAAAATACTCAGCACTTTGCCTGTTCTGAGTACTCTGTTAAGGGTGGCAAGTCGCCCTCCTCTTCCCAACACACTTAACATCCAACTGTGTTGTCGCTTGTCTACGGCTTCACTAAAAGGTAATACATCTACATTTGATCACACCGTACACATTCCTTCATCAGATTCGCACAAGCTTGAAAAGAAGGTAATGTTCTAATTCCTATTTTACAGATGAGAAAAGTAAGGTTCTGGGAGGTTGGGTGAACTCAAGGTCAAGGGATTAGGAGGTGGTGCAGCATGGATTCAAACCTAGATTTTCTCGTTTTGAACACAGTGCTCTTGTTTATTATTCAGTCATTTCCGTACTACTTTCACAATTTTGCCATAACCTTGTCTCACCTTGGCTCTTCACTGCTTATCAGGTTTCTTTATATTGACTCAATTTGTTTAAATAATTTATTTGAAAAAGAAACTATGTATAACTCACTAAACATAAATAAAAGGATACACTAAAATGAATTTGAGAACAATAAAATGAGGTTATCATATTTCAGCTGGAATCTACTGACTGTCTCTATTTAATCTTTGTTTAAAACAAAAGTTAAAACAAGTGTTAGGTGTTTAAGACATACAGAATCTAAATGAGACTTTCTGTTCATCTATAATTGCATAGCTCGAAATGAAATTAGAAAGGGAATTTTCTTAAATATTCAGTTTAATATTATCTAAAGCTAGATCATGTACCACCTAGTTTCATCTCTCGCGCCACATTAAATTATCTCTTGCATCATTAGTGATGCATGTCACATACTCTAATGTACTTCAATGTGTACCTTTGAAATGTAATTTAACGCATCAACATTTTTTTTTGGTTGGTTCCCTGACTGGGAAGAGAACCCAGGCTGTGGCGGTGACAGCACTGAACCTCAGACCACCAGGGAACCCCTCAACATCTTTTTAATGATGTGATCGTGCATCCACAGGTCACAGATATGATACTGACCCCACTTCAAAAATTAAACTCCCATTCTTCTAGTTATCACCTCTTGGTCATTATCTTTCTATTATACTTTGAAGCTTACTCTGTTGCATTTGATGGAAAATGTGGGATCTTTGAATATAGTAGCTCCGTCTTTTTCATCATGGCCTCTACCCAGCGAGGTATAGAGTCCAGACGTGGAGGGCAGATATCGTTGGGTGACGGATTCCCTGCTAAGTGGATGGGTAGAAAAGGTTATTTCTCTCTCTGCCCCCCATGAAGTTTCCCTGGATAGACAGAAGAAAGGCTGATTAGTGACTTGGACATGCCAAGATTCAGAGAAGAAAACTGGAAAATAATGGGAAAAAGAAACAGGTATCCATTCCAGTGTGCCCAGCTCCTTTCTCCCTACAGGCATCGTTAAATACTCAAGAAGCTAAAGGGTTTCATTGAGACAAGAACCAATGGTAAATAAAGGTTTAACAAAGCATTATTTGGGACACTAGTATGTTCTTACAAGTAAAAGAATCATCCCCAATTTTACTAGCCCACATGATTATTAACCTGTAACATTAAACAGTTATTAAAAAGAGGCAGCAGCATTTATTTTATAAGCCTGCTCTCTAAGGAAAAAAAAAAAAAGAAAGAAAGAAAGAAAAAAAAAAAAACTCCAAGAAATTTTTTAAAAAGAACTGGGAGGAAAGAAATCAACATTCTTTGTATTTACCTGGCATGACCCATTATTCTCCAGGAGCAACAGACTATTTACAAATCACACCCAAAAAAACAGTCTGTGATAGAGATGCTCTTTCAGGAGAAGATATTGAACTCCCACCCTTGGTCTTTTCACTGGGAAACACTAGAAAGAATTGTAACCATCTGTTATGCTCTACCCTCCAAATGTAACGCTAGAATGATGATATCTTGCCTCGCACTTTGCTCTGATTTGTACATCTGTTAGTGGGGATGGACAAGACTGTGTAATTCTCACTCTTCACCTCACCTTCCTAACCACAATCAATACAGAATTCCTTCTAGAAACTGTCTTGAGGTTAGTAAGCATGTCTGGGGATCAGATGCCTTTGGGTGTGTCTTTCCTCTGCAAAGTTAACTGCCAAGAAAAGTGCAACTTTCTTCCTGCTCCAACTGGATGAAGGGACTAAAACTGAATATTAAGTTTATTCTGCTCAAGTCTAGCTCATAGAGGCTGCGTGGGTAAAGGAAGCTGAGTGGGTAAAGTGTAGGCTGACCAGACCTACCGTTTTAAACAGGACAGAAAACAACAGTACTGTCCCGTTTCACATGGTACATATGACCAGCCTACTGACACCTTGAATTTAGCCCAATGAGACTAGGCTGACCATATGAACCATGTGAAATGAGACAGTACCATTGTTTTCTGTTCCATCTCAAACAGAATGTCTGGTCAACCTAGAAAGGGGATCCACTTGTGAAAGACATCTAAGTTTGGTCTTCTGATAAGGGCAGTAAAGATTATAATGAACATTTATTGAGCATCTGCTATACGCCAAGCCAGTCTCTCTCTCTCTCTCTCTCTCTCTCTCTCTCTCTCTGTCTCTCCATAATAAAATTTATTATGATATAATACTGGATTAGATTAGATTGTGTTATATATGTAATATTATTTCTTACTTTATAGACCTTAAAACTGAAGCAAGATACCTGGTAACTTGCCTGAGATCCCACAGACATACATGGAAGGCTAAGGACCTAAATTAAGCATCCTGAATCTCTGTGCTTTGCTGATTCAGAGACGTCTGGAGTAACACTGTTGTTATCTTTTATTTTATAGATGAAGAAACTAAGGCACTAAGAGGTTAGGTAATTCATTGCCCAGTTTCAATGAGCCAATAAGTAGCAGAGCTGGGATTTGATCCCAGGCATCAGGGTCCCCAGTACTTGAGTGAAGAGAGTTTTAAGACTGTCAGGAAAGTTCTGCATCAGATTGCCAGTGTGTAGAGAAATACTAACACAGAGGTTCTCAATCTGTGGGTCACAACCCCTTTGGGGGTCGAACGACCCTTTCACAGGGGTCACCTAAGACCATCAGAAAACACATGTCAGATATTTGCATTACAATTCATAACAGTAGCAAAATTATAGTTATGAAGTAGCAATGAAAATAATTTATGGGGGTCACCACAACATGAGGAGCTGTATGAAAGGGTTGTGGCATTAGGAAGGTTGAGAACCACTGTACTAACAAGAAGGAGAAAGCACTCATGTCCAGACTGGCTTGGCTACCTCAACTGCTAGGTGAGACAACCAGGGTCCTATGAAAGGTTCTTCCTACTAGACCCTCCCTCTCAGAAATTTCCACAGATTTTAACTCCTCAACCCACCAAATCATCTGTCAGCCTTCTGCTGCCAAATTATTGCTGTGTTCCAAGTTCTTGTCTTGCTGCCAGCATCTTGACCTGATGCTTAGTCCATTGTGTTCTTCACCCCATGACCACAGGTCAGCCTACCAACTCCAGGGTCAAGTTCCAGCAGTCCTCCCCTACCACCACTACCACCTCTCTATCACACAAGTCTCAAACTTGGCTCCAGACCCCTAGTCCAGGACATAGACTCCACTTGCCTGAGGGTTCACTATGGACAAGGCAGTCTGAGAGACAAACCAAAAGGGTAGAAAGGGAGTATAATTTAAAGAGTTTATCTTGTTGGAGAGTTGCACAAAATATTGAGAGTAAAGATCAGAAATGCAATGACCAGTTGTAAGATAGACCAAGTAAATAAGGGTTTCTAAGTGAATCCCAAATATAGAAAGACAATTTAGCACAAAGGTTAAGAAGATGAACGTTGACATATTTACAAATTGAACTCTTGGCTCTATCACTTACAAGATGTGTAACTGTAGCAGTTCTTTAATCTGTGCTTTGTTTTTTCCACCTAAAAAAAATGGGAATAGTACTATTTCCTATCTCATAGAATTGTTGCAAACTTAAATGAATTAGTATGCAAAAAGACTTGGAACAATGCCTGGCATGTCATAAGCACTATATAATTTAAATTCCATTATTATTGGTTCCTCATCAAAAGTTACTGTACTTTAAGGCACTAAAGGCAGAGTCTTGGGAGAATTAAGCCATGCCAGACAAATACCTTCCACCACCAATGTTGTTGTCTGAGGACACTCACCTTATTGGTTTGGGTAATTTGTTTTCATACAAAGACTTTCACATATTTGAAAACACCCATCTTTCCCCACCCAAAAGTTATCTTCTTTGTGCTAAATATTCTGAATTAGCTATTCTTTTGGGTAATATAGTATCCTGCTGGAGACTAGCACAACAGTATATCTTCTACTGCTAGGAAATACCAGAAAGTTCTGTTCATCTTCAAAAGATTTATAGGTAGGTAATATATAAAAAGAATTTTCCCTTTCTAATGAAATACAATAATAATAATAGATTACGTGTATCAAATATTACTATGTCTTCTACTAGACTTCATTTTGAACTACACAAATCCACACAGGATCCCCAAAGATAACGATACAGAATTTTCTACATAGTAGGTTATATTTCTGACCATCAAATATTCTGATTTTCCTTCATGAAATAGCCTTCCTCATCCTATTACCTCAGGAGTAGCCATATGACTTGCTTGGCAAATGAAAACAGAAACTTTAAGAGCTAGGTCCACCCTTGTCCCTTTCTTTTTTTGCCACAAAGGCCAGGAAATGTCTTGAGACCCAAAATAAAGATGACTCTACCTCCATAGAAAAGACTGAAACATGATTAACACGTACCATGAGCAAGAAATATACTTTTACTGTCGTAAGACATCAAGATTTTTTGAGGTCATTTATTATCACAGCATAAGCTAGCCTATCTTGACATTATATCCTCAGTCTTGGATGCAGAATGTTATACAAAAGTCTTATTGATTATACTCATATAATGTGATTCAGAATCCCTTCACCATCTGGGTCTCCTTTGGATGAATATATTCCTTTAAGGTAAGATACACAGCAACACGTAAGACATTCCAGATATAGTTTGATGAGCAGTCTCTTGACTGCATTTATACTATAGCGGGATAATATTTCTCCATATTTCAACCCATGATTCTTCTTCCTCATCTTGTAACAGCTAAGGAATTTTATGCCTGATTGCCTTATGAAGAATTAATGCAGCAGAAGAGAACAACCAATAGTCTTTTCTTGGCTTTGAGTTGTAGGCTGGGCCCCTAGAAGTGGAAAAAAAAAATGCCTGTGCTTGGACAATACAATTGATTTGGGAGTCTGCAAATTGTTGAAGGCTTTTTATTCCCCATACCCTAGACTAGGAAAAGTCCCCTGGGAGAGGGGAGATGCAAAGGAGAATTTAACTGAAATTAGTTCCCTGGACAAAAGGGAACTTGCACTCTCATTTACTTCCCAGAACTGAGCCCCAGCAGGGAAGATGAGATACAGCTGACAGGCTGGAGCGTCAAATGCAAGGAAAGCTTGTGTCCTCTTTCGTTACATTGCCGAGTGAAGTATATTATAGGCTGAATCTGGTCCATAAACTGGTCTTGTTTGGCAAGCTCCTTTGAGTAGAGCACGCTTTCTCTAGTTTCTCCTGATTTCACTCCCTATTATCTTACACCTGGTCTACTATACTGATTTGTCCCTAAAGGCATTTGAGCTTAGAATCCCTGATTAGACAGGTAGATATGATAAAACTTCACATGATTCCCCATATGCTTCAGTAAGGTAATTCCGTTTACCCTAGAGAGTAATGTAAGAGAAAGAGAGAAAATCAGGGCAAGAGGATCCCACTAGTTAGGTACAGCGACAAGTCACCTGTGACTAAAACCCGATATAAACAATAGTGTCTCAGTGGATGCTACTGTGGATGGGTGATAACCAGACTAGAATGCTTCCTCAATGTTATGGCACTTACAAAATCCTACTCTCCACCAAATCTGGGGTAAAGCATAGAGACACTGAATTGACTGATGTTAAGTTTTTACCGCTTAACAAAACTGGATTAGACATTGTGATTGTGTCACCTGAATCTATTCCTTCCTTCTTTGTCAGTGAGTACCAGCAATGAATCTTGGGTAACTGGACTTGACTCAAATGATATACCTGAATAGTCCAAGGGTATTTTAATTAATAGGTAAATGACCAAATTCTGAGGAATTATAGGTAAAAGCAATTTTATGGACGTTTCTGGGAAGGTTCATAGCAACCAATGGAAGTTAATCAATCTTTCTTTCAGACAAGATGTTTTTGGAGCTCTACTATTGTTGATGACTAGCCTACAGTTATGAGGGAGACCAGCACTAATTTGAAGCTAGTAGTGTGGATAACTGAGCAGAATGATAAAAAGAACTTAGTCCTTAATAACATAAACCTCTAAACCAACCACAAATTTTTTCCTTACTTTTGGACTTCCTCTTATATTAACCAATAAATTCTTTATTGGTTAAATCAGTTTGAGTTAGACTTCCCATTGCCCAGAGTAAAGCATCCTGACATAGGCTCGTAATAAATATTAATTTTATTTATAGAAAAATTTTAAGTTACAATTTTCTATGTTACGGTTGAAGGACTAACCTTTTTGCTAAATTTCATATAACCTAAAATTGAAGTTCCCTTTTTGGCAAAGCCAGTAGATATTCACTCAAATGACATAAAATTCCCAAAACAGTTTCTATAGTCATTCATGGATAATTACTGAAAACTAGAGAAGTCCCACTCTCTAGTTCTTCTTCATTCATTCATTCATTTAACACTAATTATTGAGTACCTACTGAATGCCTCAGAGTCAGCTCTGAGGACACAATGGTGGTCAAAAGAGTCCCTGTTTTCACTGACTTACAGATTATCAGGAACAAGGAATTCAGGTCAGAAGTGGTTTGAATGCTTCTACAAGGAACACTTTAAATGAAAGAAATAGTTATGGGTTAAATTTTTCGATGGAAAAAAATTCAACAAGGAAGTCTGCTCCAAACATTAGCCAAATGAAGTCCAGGTTGAGTTGAACGTCAAAACTCTCAGGGGAGTTAAATGGGAACCTCCTAAGGATGACTTAGCTTAAAAGATACCATATTTCAGGCTATAGACACAACTTTTCTCCAGTTGGCCCCAGAAAACATCATTTTCCTTTCTTCCTCAACATAAGTATGTATAAATAAGGTACTTTTCATTTTATTCATTTAACAAAAAGAGTTCCTACTATATGAGCATTTCAGATTCTAAGCTAGGTATTAATAAGAGAGTCCTTGCCTTGAATAAACTTTAATGGAATAAATAAGTTTAATGGACACAGTTAAACATAAAACAACAACAAAAATAAAACAAAACAAAAAAATATTGAAAGCATGGGTTCTAGTGTCAAAGGAAACATAATCAGAAACTGGGCTCCACCATTTATAAACTAGATGATTTGAATTCATTGGTTAACCTTAATTCCTTTATATCTACACGGAGAATAATAATAATAATAATAATACCTCTTTCATAAGGATGTTTTGATGATTAAATGCTTTCTGAAAATAATCATATATCAAGCACCTAGTAAGCACTCAATAAATGAACAGTAGCTATTACTACTATTCATTCAACACTCTCACTCAAGCACTGTTCTAGATGTTTGTGATACATTGTGAATAAAAACAGACAAAATGCTCTGTCTTTGTGCAGCTTACATTACTATTTTCATATAATATAATAAATATAATGAAGGTGTGTATGAAACTCATCATTTTATCCCCAGAATCTGACTTTTCTAGCTTGGGATTCTCCTAGATCCTGAGAAAAGGAAAAGGGTGCAAGTTGTTTCTTTGAGAGATGATCCTAGAAAGATTGGGGAGGGAGAGGAAAAGTAAAAAGAGAAAAGGAAGGAAGCCATATACCACACAGGAATTATTTTTTTTTTATTTTTTTTTATTTTTTGCTTTTTTGGTATGTGGGTAGCTCCCTGGCTGGGAATCGAGCCCAGGCCGCAGCACTGACAGCACCAGCACCAAGGCCTTAAGCCACTACACCACCAGGGAACTCCCACCACACAGGAATTAGAGGATCACCTCTGTGGGTACCTGGGGCTCATTCCCACAGGGACTCACTCAATGACTGTGTAGAACACACCTCAACACTGTCCCAGGACATTAGTTCACCAACATGTTCTTCATTGCTAAAAGGTTGCTCCTCAAGCAGAAAGACACAGGAAGCCATTCTCATGCATAGAAACTGTCTGCAGGGGCTCACATGGGAGGATTAAAGAGATATGGATGAGGAACCAACAGCTTGGCTAGACTAGCAGAGTACCAGGAATATGGTAGGCATTGGATAAATACATAAATGAAAAAAGAAAACGAAAATCACTTAAGTCTGTCTGAAGGAGACAAGGGAGCCTTTCCAGAGAAATTCATAATTCCTGAGGTTAGATACTGAAGATACGTCTGCCAAGGGGACAAAAGCACATGGAACTTGTATTTACCAAAAGGGAACAGCATCAGAGATGTGGGATATGAAGGAAGAAAAAGGTCCAGTATTACTAGAGGTTAAAAAGTAAAGGAGTGGGGAGAGGGTAAGATGGCGACTGGGAAGGAAGTCCCTAAACCTCTCCCAGAAAACACAATTAAATGGCCATTCAGGAGCCAAGAAAGAAAACCTTGAGTGACACAGTGACAACTGAGATCCACATATTGCAAGGAAACACGTGAAGGTTAGAGAGAGAGAGGCAAGCAGGAGAGAAGAGAGGGAGCTGAGACGGATCAGGACAAGACTCCATTGCTGCTAACTAAGGGAACTAGAAAGAAATCAGGGAGCAGTGCAATACATGGGAGGGAGGAGGCCAAGAGGTGACAAGAGTGAAAGCCCCAGTGGCAGAAAACTGGGAGACCATGAGGGAGCTGGGCCTTAAAGCAGTGTGTTAGGGACAAAGCTTGGGAGCCAGCCTCTGAAACTCTTAAGTAGCAAGAAAGCTGAATGAGGACTCTAAACAGTCACGGGCCAAAATAAGGCCCCAGATACAGCACCTCGGCTCCCCGCACATTTGCCACTACAGTTCCGGGACCACAGCGGAGGCGCACTGGCCGCCCTCAGGCAGCCCATGACATCAGTCCTGCAGCTTTAAACCCATGGATGGCACGTGCCTGGCACCCTCGCTGAGCGCTCTCACAAGGTGTGGCCCGTGATGCACGCATATCCAGAGCCCTTGCACACACCCAGTAATCTCACATGGCCTGCGGGTTCTGGCCTGTGGAGTGTGCACACCCGGTGCCATCGCAGGGCACTCTGGCACAGCCTGCAACTCCAGGAACGTGCTGCGCATGCTCCCAGTGCCCTTGTGCTGTGCGCGCTTGCAGACTCAGCCCTGAAAGGCTGCTGTGGAGACGAATCACTGGAACATGCCCCTGGTAAAGCACTGGAGAGGGAAGACAGGTGGATTTGACAGTGTTCACCCCAACCAGCAAGACTGGCCTTGGACTGCATCCCATTAGCCTCCCTCATCTCCCCTGGCTTCCCCCCAGCAAAGGGCAGGAGGTGAAGCTGTCCCAGCATGGATTTTGTTGGCCTTTCCCCTCTCCTACAGCTTCCCCAACAAACTGCAGGAAGCTGAGAGACTGTGGTTAGACACACCCAGCCTCCAAACGAGGCTGGAGGCCAGAGATAAGGCTCATACACCTCCCCTCTTTCCCCAAACTTGACCCTGCCAGTGCCACCTAGTGTCTGCTCTACAGCAAGACACCACAAAAATACTAATCAGAGAAGGAAAGCGAACTCCTGGACTCTGCTGAATATAAAGACCTCATGCCAAAGAGGAAGTACACAGCAGACAATATGAGTACCTTAGGATTTAAAGCTGCTCAGAAAGAAGATGAAAATTCTCCAGAAAAGGATTTCATAGACCTAGAAATTTCTGAACTAAGTGACAGAGATTATAAAGTAGCCATTCTAAAGGCTCTGAGGGAAATGAAAACATACTGGCAGAACACCATACCTGAGGTGAACAACCTAAGAAAGGAAATCCATGAACAAAAGGAACAATTTAACAAAGAAATTCAAAACATAAGGAAGAATGAGAGAGAAAGGTGAGAGATAAATAATATAATAGAAGTAAGAAATGAAATAACTGCCATAGGAAACAGGGCCAACTAGATGGAGGAAAGAATTAGTGATATTGAAGATCAGAACATGGAAACATCTCAAAAAGAGGAAGATAGGGAATATAGAATCAAAAGGATTGAAAGAACTCTGCAAGAACTATCTGACTTCATGAGACAAAACATCATCAGGATAATAGGACTAAAAGAAAGAGCAGAGCACTCTACAGAGAACATACTCAAAAGAATAGTAGATGAGAACTTTCCAAACCCATGGAAAGATCTGGAATACCAAATTCAAGAAAAAAATAGATCCCCTAGATACCTGGACCTTAGCAGATCTTCTCCAACACACATGGTACTAAAGATGTCAAAACTAAAGACAAACACAATTCTCAAGGCAGCCAGGGAAAAAAGAATTATAAACTTTGGAGGAAAACCCATTAGGCTGGCATCAGACTTCTCAGCAGAAACTCAACAAGCCAGGAGAGAGTGGAATCAAATGTTCAAAACTTTAAAAGAGAGAAACTTCCAGCCAAGAATAAACTATCCAGCAAAATTATCCTTCAGATATGAAGGAGGATTAAAGACCTTCTCAGACACACAGAAGCGGAGAGAATTTGCCAGCATGAGGCCGACACTTCAAGAAATACTTAAGGAGGCTCTTTGACCTGAAATAAAACATCAAGACAAATGGAATAGAGTTGGGACAACAAGAAAAAAACAAAAATAAAACAAAACAACAACAAAAAGTAATGGTCACAGAAAATCCTCACATATCAATCATCACTCTAAATGTTAATAAACCGAACTCACCAATAAAAAGACACAGAGTAGCAGAATGGATTAAAAAACAAAACCCATCCATATGCTGTCTCCAAGAGACACACCTGAGTCATAAGGACATACACAGACTCAGAGTGAAAGGATGGGAAACAATACTCCAAACAAATGGTAAGCAGAGAAAAGCAGGAGTTGCCAAACTGATACCTGATGAAATAAACTTCAGGTTAAAAAAGATAACAAGAGACAAAGATGGACATTACATAGTGATAAAAGGCACAATACAACAACAAGAAGATTTGACACTAATTAATATATATGCTCCCAACCAGGAAACACCAAAATATACAAAGCAACTACTAACAGATCCAAAAGGAGAAACTGACAAAAGCACAATCATTTTGAGAGAATTAAATACCCCCTTAACAGCCATGGACAGATCATCCAAACAGAAAATAAATAAGGAAATATCAGCTCTAAATGACACATTATAGTAATTAGACATAATTGACATTTACTGGATACTTCATCCAGCAAAAGGAGACTATACCTTCATTTTTAGTGCACATGGAACATTCTCAAGGATAGTCCACATGCTGAGACAAAAAGTAGCCTCAGCAAATTCAAGATCTAAATCATACCAAGTGTATTCTTAGAACACAAAGCTTTGATATTGGAGATCAACTGTAAAGGGAAAGCAGAAAAAAACACATATACATAGAGATTAAACAACATCTTATTTAAAAATGACTGGATAAAAGAACAAATAAAAGAAGAGATTAAAAATATAGAAACTAATGACAATGAAAATACAACATATCAAAATTATTGAGACTGCAAAAGCAGTAATAAGAGGGAAATTTATATTACTACAGGCCTATCTTAAGGAACAAGAAAAATCACAAGTAAACACCTTAACATTCCATGTTAAAGAACTAGAAAAAAAAAGAGCAGACAAAACCCAAAGTCAGCAGAAGGAAAGAAATAATAAAAATTAAAGCAGAGCTAAATCAATTTGAGAACAAAAGGACAATAGAAAAAATTAATGCTACAAAGAGTGGTTCTTGGAGAAAGTCAACAAAATTGACAAATCCTTTGCTAGACTAATCAAAGAACGAAAGGAAAGGACACAAATATCCAAAATTAGAAGTGAAAGGGAAGAAATTACCACTGATACCACAGAAATACAAAGGATTATAAGAAAATATTATAAAGAGCTTTATGCCACTAAATATAACAACTTAGAAAAAATGGACAAATTTCTAGAAACCTAGAGCCTACCTAGACTGAACCAAGAAGAACTGGATATTCTAAATAGACCAGACAACAGTAAAGAAATTGAAATGACTATCCACAACCTCCCAAGGAGCAAAAACCCCAGACCAGATGGTCTAACCAATGAGTCCTATCAAGCATTCAAAGAAGAATTAACACCTATCCTCCTCACACTCTTCCAAAAAACTGAAGAGAAAGCAATACTTTCTAACTCATTCTATGAGACCAACATTATCCTAATACGAAAGCCTGGTAAAGACAACACAAAAAAAGGAAACTATAGACCAATATCTCTGACGAACACAGATGCAAAAATCCTAAACAAAATATTAGCAAATAGAATACAACAATGCATCAAAAAGATTATACATCATGATCAAGTAAGATTTATCCCAGGAGCACAGGATGTTTCAACATACAAAAATCAATCAATGTGATACATCACATAAACAAAATAAAAGGTAAAAACCATGTGGCCATATCAATAGATGCAGAAAAAGCATTCGACAAAATACAACATCCATTTATGATCAAAACACTGAATAAAATAGATATAGAAGGAAAATATCTCAACATAATAAAGGCCATATATGACAAACCCTCAGCTCACATCATACTGAATAGGGAGAAGCTGAAGCCTATTCCCTTAAAATCAGGAACAAGACCGGGATGCCACCTGTCACCACTGCTATTCAATATAGTACTGGAAGTTCTAGCCACAGCAATCAGGCAAGAGAAAGGAATAAAAGGCATCCAAATTGGGAAAGAAGAGGTCAAATTGTCACTATTTGCATATGACAAGATCCTTTATATAGAAAATCCCAAAGATTCCACTAGGAAACTATTAGAAACAATAAAGGAATACAGCCAAGTCACAGGATACAAAAGCAATGTACAAAAACCAACAGCATTCCTATATACAAACAACAAATCCTCAGAAAAAGAAATGAGAGAGTCAATTTCTTTTGTTATCACAACAAAAAAAGTGAAATATCTGGGAATTAACAAAGAACATGACAGACTTATACATGGAAACGTATAAGACACTTTTGAAAGAAATCAAAGCAGACACAAAAAAATGGAAAGATATTCCCTGTCCATGGATAGGAAGACTTAACATTGCATTGTTAAAATGGCCATTTTTCCCAAAGCAATCTACAGATAATTATCAGATTTATATGGAACCATAAAAGGCCTCGAATTGCCAAAGCAATACTACATAAAAAGAATAAGGCTGGTGGTATAACACTCCCTGACTTCAATTTATATTACAGAGCACCAATAATCAAAACAGCTTGGTATTAGCAGAAAAACAGAAACATAGACCAATGGAACAGAACTGAAAATCCAGAAATAAATCCACAAATTTATGGACAAATAATTTTTGATAAAGGAGCAAAAATATGCAATGAGGAAAAAAACAGCCTCTTTAGTGGGTGGTGCTGGGAAAACTGCAAAAACATATGCAAAAAAATGATCCTGAGCTGTGAACTCTCACCACATACAAAAATTAACTCAAAATGGATTAAAGACCTTCATATAAGACCCGAAACAATAAACTGTATAGAAGAAAACATAGGTACTAAATTTATAGACCTAGGGCTCAATGAAGACTTCATGAACCTGACCTCAAAGGCAAGGGAAGTAAAAGCAAAAATAAATAAACGGGACTATATCAAACTAAAAAGCTTCTGCACAGCAAAAGAAACCATTAATAAGGCAAAGAGACAGCCAACTGAATGGGAGAAAATATTTGCAAATAATGCATCAGATACAGGTCTAATATCTAAAACATATAAAGATCTAATATGACTGAACAACAAAAAAGCAAACAACCCAATTAAAAAGTGGCAGAAGAACTAAACAGACACTTCTCCCATGAAGATATACAAATGGCCAGCAGACATATGAAAAAATGCTCATCCTCATTAGCTATCAGGGAAATGCAAATCAAAACCACAATGAGATACCACCTCACACCTATTAGAATGGCTGTTATCAACAAGACAAGGAATAACAAGTGCTGGAGAGGATGTGGAGAAAAAGGAACTCTTGCACACTGCTGGTGGGAGTGCAAACTGGTACAACCACTGTGGAAGGCAGTGTGGGGGTTCCTCTGAAAATTGGGAGTGAAGCTACCATATGACCTGGCAATCCCCTTTTGGGTATTTACCCACAAAATTAAAAAAACCTTAGTCTGCAAAGACTTAGGCATCTCAATGTTCAATGGAGCACTGTTCATGGTGGCCAAGATATGGAAGCAACCAAAGTGCCCTTCGATAGATGACTGGATAAAGAAGCTGTGTTGCATATACACAATGGAATATTACTCAGCTGTAAGAAAAGATGAAATATTGCCATTTCCAACAAAATGGATGGACCTTGAGATCATCATGCTAAGTGAAATAAGCCAGACAGAAAAAAAACCAAGAACCATGTGACTTCACTCACATGTGGGAATATAAAACTGAGAGCAATAAAGGAAGGAAAAAAACTCATGCACACAGTCAGTAGTTTAGTGGTTACTTGGAGTGAAGGAGAGAGGATGGGAGAAGAAGGAGGGGTTGGGAGAGAAGAAACGGGGTGGGAAAGGAGGGAAGGGAGCCAAATATGTGGTGATGGAAAGAGAACTCACACTGGGTGGTGAACATATAATGCAACACATGGATAATGCCCTGTCGAATTGTACACCTGGAACCTATGTAATTCTTGTACATCAATGTCACTCCAATAAGTCTAACAATAAAAAAATGGACAGAGAATTGGGATAAACATTTTTCCAAAGAAAATATACAGGTGGCCAACAGGTACATAAAAAGATGGTCAACATCATTAATCATCAGGGAAATGCTAATCAAAACCACAATGAGATTATCACTTCATACCTGTTAGAATAGCTCAAAAAACTCAATTCTAGGAATTAAGTTACCATTATAATTATTAATCATACACTAATGATCAAAATAAATAATGTATTACATTTTTTATTCAAATTATTAAATAAAAATAATATAAATGCCGTTTTTACTAAGAAAAGTTATAATTTTAAAAATTGGTTCATGTGGATTCAATGTACAGTATTAATTCCACTTTATCTTCTGTTTTTGTAGATATAGGTGTTGAGAAAACTTGTTCACATACGACAGAGGTTAGGAATAGAAATTTTGTTGCAGCAATATCATTCAATTCTTTGAGCTTCTTCCAAGTTATGAGCTTCTTCCAAAAACCATGGAACTGTCATTAAAATCTATCTTTTGGGAGTTCCCTGATGGTGTAGTGGCTTAAGGCTTCAGCGCTGGCGCTGTCAGTGCTGCGGCCTGGGTTCGTTTCCCAGCCAGGGAGCTACCCACATACCAAAAAGCAAAAAAAAAAAAAAAAAAAAAAAAAATCTATCTTTTGTTATCTGTTAGCTGAACAATGATTCTTTTGCAAGCAAAGGATTATAAGCACCTGATTGCAAAAGGGTCTGTTATCTAGTCATGAGAGGCTCTCACTTTCTGTATATCTGGGAAGCTTATCAAAAAGGCTTTCTCAAGAATATTCAAATGATTATTAAATCATACCCATTACCATTCTACCTAGAGGCATTTTTATTAAACTGATATGTTCAGAAAGGATTAGCAAATGCAAACATTATTAATTTTAAAATACCTTGGGTAATAAAATTTTGGGCAAGGAATTTTTCTCTCTTTAGTCATGTGATTTAAATAAATCTTGTTTAAAAATCTTAGTTCCATATTTTTAGCTCATTTGATTTATGGAGAATATCCACCTAACGTCTAAATGGTGAAGTCAGCCATCACTGTCAAACCAACCAGCCAAATCAGATTTTTGTCTGTGTCAGGAAAGATCTGACTACATTTTTCTATTCAAATAAACGTGTTAAGACACATACCCATAAAACCATCTCACTTTTGAGTTCAAAGAGGGAAGGGAAGAGAGAGAGAACTTACTGAGTATTTGTTCCCGAACGAAATGACTACATAACATGTCATTGTGTTTCATATTTTTATCAATACCCCCTTTTTGTTGGGGACGGGGTTGTTTTTGTGTGTGTGTTTTTGCTGTCACAAGCCTCTTGACAGACGTGATAGACTCTTAGACAACATTGAAGGGATGAAAAGGATGCAGTACAACTGGGTTCAAAACATCCCAGCAGGAGCCAAAATAATCCACTCCGGATACCACCTTTTATTCATCACAGGAAATACAAAGGTCAGGGGAAAATCATTAAGCCCTGCTTTGGGTGCATGCTGCCTGGATCAGAAAAGGGTAAGCCTGCCCCAGTATTCTGAATGGTCTCTTTGGAGCTCTGGAGGTGTTTATACCCCATGCAAGGTACATGATAAGACCAGGACAAGTAAGCCTTTCTTATTTTATCAAATGAGATATGGCTGATTACGAAAGGGGAGTTGAGAAAGGAAAACTGTGCAACACCTCCACTCACAGCATTTTCTCAGAGAAATCCTTTCTAGCAGAATTACATGGAAATCAGGATCCAGGAACTGATTCCCTTAAAATGATCTTGGCCATCATACCTCTTGAAAAGTCTTTGTATCTGTCTTGGAAAACCATTTAATTTACACCATTGGATCCTCACAACAGCTCTGTGAGGTCTGTACTTAAAACAGCTATTAATACGACTCTCATTTAACAGATAAAGAAACTAAAGTGCAGAGACATTATATCAATTACTCACAGTCACTTGAACCCAGTTGAATGGACATCTTGGGTTCTTTCAGCAGAGCCACCTGCTTCTGCTCTAGCCAAGCAGAATATCACAACCCCTCAGAAAAACCACTTGTTTTTCTACTTGGAAGGCTTTTGCCTCCTCCTAGAATGCTGGACTAAAATGACATTCAGGTTTTTACCAATTTCTCTCAGAGACTCAATTAGTGTTTTATCTCTGGCTTAAGCTAATTTTTTTAAGAAAAAAATTTAAATACATGCAAATTAAAAAAAAATTATATACCCACCTGTATACCTATCACCTAGATTTTTTTTTCCTTTGGTATGTGGGTGGCTCCCTGGCTGGGAATCGAACCCAGGCCACAGCGCTGACAGCGCCAAAGCCTTAAGCCACTGCACCACCAGGGAACTCCCATATCACCTAGATTCTACCATCACTATTTGATCATACCTGCCAGACTTGTTTTTAAACAAATCTTGGGCAGTTTACATTTTCCCTGCTGTAAAACAGGAAAGTCCCACTGTACCTTCATCCGAGGTGTATTCAAAGAGTTAGGCTTCTGACCCACAGAAAACTTTATATATAAATTTTTCCATCTCCACTGGTTCAGGTCATTCATCTAGTCCAGTGGTATCACATGAGTCAGTACATTTGAATCACTTAGGGAGTTTTTAAAACATACCAGCGCTCTAGCCCTATCCCAGACCAATTGAATCGGTCTCTGGGAGTAGACACAGGATTTTAGCATTCAGTTAGCCAACGCATAATTAATGAGTACCAACAATATTAGGCATTAGGGTGAATAAAGGAAGTCCCTTCCCTCGTGGAGCTCCATCCTCTTCACTTGCCTCAGAATTTTTTCCTAAATGGTATGTTACAGCCCCATCCATCTCAGACTTCCTGATTTTTGTTCACAACCCAGAATATCTCTTCCTTTCTCTGACTACAGAGCGCCTGCAACGCCTCAAGGGCCAGTTCACAAGTAGCCTCCTCTGGGGTCTTGCCTGGCCCCTGTACCTCACTTAATCACATTCTTCTCAGGAGTCCTAATGCTCGTTTTTCATATCCAAGTTCAGGTAAGATATAGCATATTGTGCTAGTGTTTCTCATTTCATGTGTGGGACTCTGCTGAAAGTGAAGAAGCAGAGACTTTGGTGTTTGACCTGATCACCTCATCATGTAGGAAAGTGGATAGAACATGGCAGTTTCAAAATTTCAAACAAACAAACAAAAGGCCAGCTGATATTATATTGAATCTAAAGTCATCGCCACCTCTGTGCATGGCATGTTTCCTGACACTTGTTCTGAGCCTCTTCTAGATGCTTTAGTTTATGGTTTGTGAGATGCTCTGTCTTACCCAAGGGACAGGAGCTAGACTTTGCAGTGGACAGACCCGAGATAATAAAGGGCTCTGGAGGCTTACAAATTTTTTCTCAGATTTTTCTAAGTCCTCCATTGAAAATTCTTTATTGAAAACAAAACCAATAGAATTTGTAGTGGGGAATGTCCTAGAGAAGACATACCATGAAAAAGGTCCCCAAGCTTCACAGAGATAGTGTAGGCTTTGAAGTCTCATCTCCACCCCTATTATCTATTAATATTTGACCTAGGTAGTTTACTTAACCTCTCCAAACCTCAGTTTCTTTACTACAAAATTAAACATTCTCATCCCCTTCTCTCCATATTAGACTTCAAGCTTCACGCAGACGTTAGTAGATAACATTTACTAAGTGCTTACCATGTGCCAAGCTCAATGCCAACTCGTTTACAATTCAAAACACAGATCCTTCAAGGTCCTATTATCATCCCTGTTTTACAGGTCATGAAAGCGAGACACATTAAGTGAGTTGTCATTGATTATTACAGATAGTGAAGAGTAGCTTCAAATCCAGACAATTTGGCTCCAAGAGCTCACTTGTATCCCTGTTCTAGCGACCTTGTTTGCTTTATTTATCCTGTATTTCCAGATCCTAGAATAGCAACTGACACATGGGTGCTAAAAATTGCTGTTGAATGAATCAATCAATACCTTCTTTCAGCACTGTTGTAAGCACAAAGGAAGTACTATTTATTATTTACCATGTTTCAGGCTCTTTATGTGTCTTCTCTGACTTAAACCTCCCTATGAAGAGTGTGCTATTATTAAATCCATTTTAATACACATAGGAGGAAACCTAACTGAAAGAGGTAAATTAACTTGCCCAAGGACATACAACTGACAAATAGTCTCTAAGTCTCCTCTTTACTCCAAACCTGCATTGTTTCCTCTATACCTGTGGTCCTTAAACATTTTTGCTCACCTTATACCTTTTTATGTTGACATCTATAATTTTTTATTATTACTTAAGTAATTGCAAAAGCTATAATTTCCTGGGTAGTATAAATATTGACATTTAAAAACTATTGCATCACCTTTTGGGGGTTGGGGAAGAATAAAAAGTTCTTCCTTTTTTATTCCTGTTACCACTACCACTACCACAACTTACAAATCAAGCCAATAGCCCTGGTGGCAAAAAAGAAAAGGAGAAAGCTATAACCAATAAAAGATCTCAATAATGTATATCTAATTGACACTGCATTGCATTAATCATTAATTGCACTTTGTTTGCAAACTGAGTATGATAGTCCTAAACATGAAAGGTTTCCCATTTAAGCTGCAATAACTTTTTTGGCTACAGATGATCATCATACCTTTTATGGCAGATTTTTGTAGTTCCTCTAATGTATGTGGGATGAGCATCTCAAAGTAACCTGCAACTTTCCTGACAACTCCTTATTGTAGATCTTTTCTGCTGAGTTTCTACCATAGCCACCACTTCCACCATCAGATTCCTAATCATCACCATAGAGACTGCCACCTTGATTGGTCTATAATTTGAGTGCTGTTGTCTGACATAATTTCTGAAAGCTTTACAGTTCCCACTGCCACTATAGTTACCACTGCCAAAATGTTCCCTTTCGTTGTAACCATTATATCCTCCATTACTGCTACCATATCCTCCACCTTGGTTTCCACATCATGGTCCATCACCCCTCCACTACCATAACCAGAACTGTATGTGTCATAGTTACCACCATCAACGCAAATCTACTGTGGCTACCACCACGTCCTTCATAACTACCTGCACTGCCACCATCTCCATTACCACCTTGATTCCATCAAAGTTACCATGATGGCAGAAGTTCCCTCTACAATTCATAAAATTGCCTGATCCCCTCCACAATTTCTTTGTGTTCTAGCATCTTTCACTTCTGTTTTAAAAGAATTTCTTTCACTTTGCAATTATGCCCATTAACAGTGTAGTATTTGTGAGAAACAATTTCATTAACTGTATCATGATCACCAAAACTTACAAAAGCAAACCTTCTCTTTCTTCTATTCTGCTTGTCTTCTATAACTTCTATAGTTTCAATCTTACAAATCATACTTTTCAAAATAGCCTCTCAAATTACACTCTTCTGTATCTTCCTTAACGCTACTGACAAAAATTTTTCTTCACTGTTAGAGGGGCACCAGGCTTTAGATCAGGAGTGTCCAAACTTTTGGCTTCCCTGGGCCACATTGAAAGAAGAAGAATTGCCTTGGACCCCACGTAAAATACACTAACAACAGCTGATGAGCTAAGAAAAAAGGGTTGTGCATAATTTTCATAAGGTTTTAAGAACGTTTACGAATTTGTGTTGGGCTGCAAAGCTGCCCTGGGCCGCATGCAGCCCAGAGGCCACAGATTGGACAAGCTTGGTTAAGGGAATCCTCTCTAGAAACAGACTCTTTAGTTCTATTACACGCTCATCAACCCGATCTAAACACATTGCTGCATTCACTTCTTCAACATTAAAGTAAGTTAAAAATCAAAGTCCCTGGAACATCTTTAGGGGTTTCATCTGAATCCCATTCTCTCAATTTTCTTCTCTTTTGTATTTTCCATCTCTTCCTCTCTACTGGTTTTTTATTCTGATTATACATTCCAGCTCAAGCCCCTCATATATTGAGCCCTCTTTCCTTCCCTAGCTCTTTCTTCTTCCCTTCTAGAAATAATTTATTAAAGACTGACTTTATGCCAGGCACTGGGAATACAGCCACAAATAAAACAAAATACCTATACTTGCAGACTTCCCATTCTAGTAGGGGTAACAGACAACTAATATAGTCAACTTTCTATTACCTGGAACGCAAGCAACTGGACCCTCAAGCAACCGGCAAGATGTCTTTTTGCCGGTTGCTTGAGGTTTTCCAGTTGCTTGAGATTTTTCCATTTGCTTGAGTTCCACTCATTGGAAAGTCTACTGTAATTATTCTAATGTCAAGTAGAGATAGGTACCATGATGAGAAGGTCATCTAGATAAAGGGTTGGAGTGAGATGGGGATGCTGTACAAGATAAAGTGGTCAAAGAAGGCCTCTTTGAAATGGTGGCATTTAAGGCAGAGATCTGTCCTAAGTTAGGGTATAAGACATGCAAATATCTGGAGGGAGGTAAGAGGAGTTTAAGAAGGGGGGGGCAGGACATGCAAAGATCCTGAGGCAAAGAGGCAAATGAGAAGGGAAAATGGACTCCTATTTCTCAGATTCAATCAAAGGGCATTTCTCTTTCTTTCTTTCTTTCTTTCTTTCTTATATTTTTATTGTTACATTTATATCAAAGGGCATTTCTCAATATTAACCTAATTTGATTCTCTGTAACATGTACCAACTATTGAGTCCTCCCTCCATCTTGAAAATCCCTTCTCTATGGACTTCTACCATGCCATTCTCCGGTAGCTTTTCTGCTTCTTTTCCGTTCATCCCACTTCGCTTTTGTTCTTGAGGGCCTCATCCTTTACCTAATTTTTTAAAACTTCAGTGGGGAACAATTGACAAGTATGATTGTATATATTTAAAGTGTACAATGTTGAGGGAGCATCTTTTTTTTTTTTTTGAGGGAGTGTTTCTTGACAGAATACTTAGATTCAGTTCTTTCATTTCCAATATGGAAGACACTTACATTCGTTCCCTGGACTCTGAAAAATGAGTACAATACCCCTATGATAAAAATAAGAGCAAAAAACAACAACAAACAGAAAACACCAGATCAAGGCCTGCAGGTTTCCTTATTATTTTATCAAGTACAGAAAGCATCATCCTGATGTCACAAACAAATTGGCTACTTGCTTGCCGACAGGTTTCTCAGGCCTCAATCAGTCATTATATCGCAGGCTGTGCCAACAAAAATTGCACAGAGTAAGACGTCAGCCAAACCAGGAACCTTGGATGAGAGATTCTGGTTGAGAGCACAAGGGCAGTGCCCGTTTTGCAATGAAGATTGGGATAAAGATTTGTGAGAACAGGCCAGCACCCTATTTGTCTGAGCACAGTCAACCACCATGGCAAAAATAACCATGCAAGCAACTTGTTATGGAGCATAAGAGTAACCTGACTACAGGCAAGTGTGTTCCCAAGTCTCTGCCATATGTCTACCTTGGAAAAACAATGGAAATGTACAGTAACTGAATGGATACCTCACCCTAGAAGACTCTTGTTTCTTCCTGTTAACCCTACGGTCTTCATTTTTCTCCTAATCTCAGTATACAAAGATAAATTGTCTGTAACTCTCAAAACAAATAATAAAGTGTGCAATGTGATTTGATATACATTGTAGAATGATTATCAAGATGAAGATAACACATCCATCAGCTCATACAATTAATTCTTACTTGGTGTGTAGGGTGAGAATGCCTAAGATCTTCTCTCAGCAACTTTCAAGTACACAATACCACACTATCAACTACAGTCACCATGCTGTATGTTAGATTCCCAGAACTTTTTCTCCTTGTAACTGAAAATTTGTACTCCTTGACCTGCACATCCTATTTCCCCCTCCCCAACCCCATCTCTAGGAACCACCATTCTATTCTTTGTTTCAATGAAATAGGCTTTTTTACTTTTTTTAAGAGTCCATGTATAAGTGATACCATACATTTTTTTGTCTGTCTCGGTCTAGCTTCTTTCTTTTAGCATAATACCCTCCAGGTTCATCAATGTTGTTACAATTTGCAGCCACTTCTTAAACATGGGTAGTATTTTCCTATGGCTTTGTCTCTGACCTGCTTTTCTATTACTCTGTATTCGCTTGCTAAGTGATCTCAGTCATGATTTTGGCTTCCACTCCACTCACAACTTAATGAAACCAGTTTATATTTCTAATCCACACTTCTTTTCTTACCCTGGACTCATATGTCTAACCATTATGTACATTTGGATATATTCTAGGAACTTCAAACTAATTCTGCAACTAACTTTCTGCAGACTGTTCCCTATCAAAATTGGTAGGAATCACCATCTACCTAGCTGCCTAAGCTAGAAACCTAAATGTCTCTGAGAGTCCTTCCACTTCCTTTCCCTCCATGTTTGAAGAGTCATGGGGCCAGTCTATTCTATCTGCTCTCTGGTTCTCTATCCCCAAAGCCACTCCCTAATGCAGATCCTCCCCCACCATTTCCTGCCACATTTTTATTGACTTGCCTGCTTCCCAACTCGTCTCCTTACATTCAGTCTCTTACTCCTGATCCTTTTTTTCCCCCATTCTTTTCTAGGATATGAATTCCTATCCCTAAAATTTCCAAATGTTATATTGACTTCTACCAATGAACCTCAGGTTTATATGTTCAATGTTCAATCCAAGACTGAAATTCAGTGTCTTTATATGAACCAGAATTTATGAGGCTCACTCTCGATATTTAATTCTATATTACAGCCTACCTACAATCAGTCGTATGTCCACCTTGCCTCCCAATCTGCTCATTTCTCTCTTACCCAACTTCCTGTAATATAGCAAACCTTTCTTTCTTGTTTCCTGACCTTATTTTCTGCACTAACTCTGGAAAGATCTTTATGAAATGTATATCCAATCTTGTCACTTCTATATTTAAAAGTCTCCCCATTTTCATTAGGATAAAACACAAACTTCTTAGTGAGTCAGTCACATATGGTTTTTCAAGATCTGGTCTGTATCTACCTCTCCAAGCGCATATTCCATTACTCCACACAGGCACCCTGTACTTCTGCTACTCTACATAAATCACAATCACAACTTTACTATATCGTGTACTCACTGATCTCCAGGCTTTTGTATATGTTGTACCTTCTGTAGAATCAGTGCTGGCAAAGTTCTATTCAATCTTAAAGCTACAGCTTAATCTCACTAGCCTCTTCTCACTGTCCATAATCACAGCTGTCACTAAGTTAGGTGCTTCCCCTCTGTGTTCGGTGTTGCCCGAGTACTTGCACGCATCTCTGTTCTTTCCACATAATTTTAAGTCTACTGATTTTTCTCTGTTTTGTTTGTAAGCTCTTTGGGGCCAGGGTCTGTGTCTTTCCTCTCTACCCTCAGACCCTAGCTTTGGCTTAACACACGGAAAGCATACAATAAATGTTCTTTTGAAGGCATGGGGGGAAGAAAGAAATAACCAAATACAACAGTGTTAGGGAAGAATAAACAAAGAATGAGATGAGGCTAGACACAGTGGGGAGAACAAACCAGATGTCCCCAAATCCCTTCCAAACCTGAGCTACGATGAATCTCTGGGATGAGAAAAATTGAAAATCACAACAAAAGAAGACTTTTGTTGTTGTTCCTCTCATTCTTCTCATTTCCTCGTTCCTCTAGTCTGTAGAAGGAAAGATATATTCAGGCCCTGAACTAGGAATAAGCCAATGGTTTTACAGGTGCCATTATTTAACTATTGCCTAGTAAAGCTAAGCAATACACAATGTATCTACTTTGCCTCCTCTTCTTTATTATCTGCCTTTTCATGAAGAAAAAAAAATAAAAAGCAACAAAAGACTTACTGGAAGAATATGTGGTTGTTTAATTTGGGCCTCTCTTGTATCCTCTAATAACCCTGCACACTGGTGATTCTTAGTCCTTGCTGAATTATACAGGATATATTCTCCTTGCCCATTCTACTGCAGGAGAATAATGGTGTGGGGAAGGAAGAGAAAGGGACATTATTTTTCCAGGCTTTTTTCCCAACAAAGAGGAAAAAGCTATCGCCAAAGGACTGCGTGCTTTGTTAGGCACTGAATCTTTCTCTCTGGTAATATCTAAAATCCTCAGGAGAACACAGCAATTTGACTTTTGGAAGTCTCTCTACTGAACTAAAATGACTGATAAATGGGAACATAGATACACAGCTCTTTTATGCAATATTATTTGAAGTGGCAAAAGACAAAGACACTAGAAACTACTTGGATATTTATTATAGGGAAATATAAAAATTAAAAAATGGTATATACAAACTATGGATACTATGGATAAAATAAGTTAAATCTATATGTATTTACCTGAACGGGTTTGAATGAAATACAAGTGAAAAAAAGGGCAAGCTATTTTTATGAGTTTATAAGTCCTGCCTGTTTTCAAAAGGTATGATGAAAACCTCTAAATATGTTAATATATACACATACACATATATGTGTATATAGATATACGTACACACACACACACACACACAAAGGTGTAAAAGGATGCACACCAAAATATTCACATTCGTTATGGCAGGGCAGGTTAAGCAGAAGGGGACATTTACACAATGGTATTATTTGGTCTGTGGCCTCAGGCTGGCATTTCTTTTATACTTCAAAATGAAAACCCCAATTTTAAAAGTGCATACACACACATGCGCACACACACACACACACACATACACACACTTTAAAGATAAAAGTCCTCAACTGGTGATTTAAGTCTAAATACCGTTCTAACAAGTAGAATCCCTTTGACTCCTCCTAAAGGCTCGCCTGGTGAGCTTGTTATAATAGTACACCTGGAGAAAAAAGGGAGAAACAGAGGCTAGCACCGTCCAGCTCAGCTGCAGAAGCCTTTTCTTATACTGACCAGCCTGCTGAGTGACGGTACTGAGGGCTGTGGAAGCCCAAGCTCTGGAATCATCCATCAGAACTCTGTGTTCTAGGAAAGCAGAAAAGTAGAAAAATGCAGCCTGATTGCCTCTTGGCTCTTAGCCAAAGTAGTTGCTAGTGTTAGGAGTGGAATTTTTCCATGGCAAAGGAAGAGGAAAAATCAGGTCACATTTCCTACAGGCTGAGCCCTATTTATTCAGGAAGATCGTGGGGGCCTTTTGCTGTTCATAACAGGAGCATGCTCACTGGGTCATACCTTGCTTTTCACCATTAGAAATCTTTTCCTTCCTTCCTTCTTCCTTCCTTCCTTCCTTCTCTCTCTCTCGTCTTTCCTCCTCTCTTTCTCTCTTTTGCCTTCAAGTTTGAAGGTGTTTCTCCCTAAAATGCAGGCATCCTAGAGAAGTGCCATGTATAACCACTATTAGATTAAGGGCACAGGTACCTCAGAACGAACAAGTGTGAACAAGTATTGGTTCAGCAGGGAAAGTTACAGCCTCGAGAAGAATCTGACATTTCTCTGTTACCTCACGAAACAAACTGCCTGGGTAGCTTTTGGGGCACTTGAGAGCCCATGAGTGGGGGCTCTTCCCAGTTACCTCTTCTCTCACTCTCACCCAGCCAGGATATATGGGCAGAGATCGTGGGCATTCAGAAACCATGTTTGTAAAATTTCACTTGGGAGCCAATTCTAGGATAAATGTGGAGCCATAGAATTGCATAGGTGGAAGGGACCGAATGACCACCTACTCTCACCACTGCTCATAAACTAATAATACCTGACACCACCTTCTGATATCAGCTATGTGCTTTGCCACTTCATATACGAGAAAGGACCCTAAAAAGTAGGAATTATCTTCTAGAAGGTGGGCCCCTTCTGGTACAGGCTTCCCCCGCTAGGTGAGTGTTCTAGGGACCCATCTGCATCAGGGTACCAGCTGGCGTTGTTGTGAGGAGCTGTGTTCAGCTTCAGTGACTTTTTTTGGGGAGACTCTTCTAACGATGGGTGATTTACACTAACAGCAGGTGGCATGACAACGCACCTGCCCACATCATGCTGAGTGGTCAGCAGTTTTTGACCAAAACTGGCATTAGCCCCATACCACACCCTCCCTATTGACCAGATCTTAAGTGACTCTCTTCTTTCTCTGTATGAAAAAGTCCTCAAAGGGAAACGTTTTGCAGATGTGGAAGAGGCAAAACAAAAAGTGGCAGAAGCACTAAAAGGCATTAAAATTGATGAGCTCAAAAACTGTTTTGAACAATGAAAAGAAGTCTCTCAATAGGTGAATTGCCTCAAACAGAGAGTACTTTGAAGGCGACTGAAATTTAAACATGTGAGAATAAATACCCAATTTTTTATAAATAAATTCCAGGGTTTTTTTTGTAATTCCCATGACAGCCCCAGCTAAGAGGGAGAAACAGGCTAAGTAATTTTCTTAAGTCACACAGGCAGTAAATTATAATGTCTGGACAATCAACCTCTAGATTCTGTCCTCTGCCCAGGTCCACTGCCTCTCTTTATGATGCCACTGAAAAGTTATTACAGTCTCTGCTTGGACACCTCCAGTAATGCAAGGCTCAAAATGTTTAGAGGCAGTCCGTTACTAATTATCAGAACACTTTGTTTAATAAACATGTCTTCTGCTCAGCCATGTTTATCCCTTCAAGTGCCACCCAGAATATATGTCATCTCTAGATCTTCTCTGCTATCTGTTCTTAGTCTTTCAACTGTTCCTTCCTATTTCTCACCATCTTGGTCCCACTTCTCTATACACTTCCCTGTTTCGTCAGCTTTCCAATTGAATTGCCGTGGCCAGAACGGAGAACAATACCCAGTTGTAAACTCGTGATAGAAGAGAATGTATCTGTCTTGTTCCCCAGATAGAGCCAGACTCTTGCCTCATCCTAGATGCTTTCAAAGTTGGCTAATGCAGTCTAGCTCACTGCTAGCATTATTGGCAATCACCCCACCTCAACCCTGATAACCCACTCGGGGTTGCTGTCATTCAAATCACTAAGACGCCCTAAAAAGAAAAACACTGGCACATAGGCTAGCAGGTCTTCCCCAAATCGGTTTGTTTTTATTTTTTGCCTGTAGCGACAGTGTGCTCCAGTGGAAAGAGCATAACCTTTGGTCACATACACGTGGATCTGCGCTTTAACCATTTACTGGTTGCATAACTTTGGATCAATCACTTAGCGCCTCTGAGCCTCCATTTTTAGCATCTGTAAAATGGGAAGAATAATACCTCTTTCATAGAAATGTTTTGAGGATTAAATGACGTAGTGGATGCAAGGAAACTAACACATAAGAAATGCTTGACAAATTGTTATTTTATTCAATATGAATTTCTGTCTTAAGTTCTTACACCACATGTGCAGCTTAATCACGCAAGGACATTGCCTTCGGTCTGAAAACCAGAGACAGAGAAGAATATATGAAACTCCTAGTGCTTACATGAAGAAAACAAGACCTAGGCACTGAAACAACTGGGAAAACAGAAGATCAAGGCTGCTCTGCAGCAGACCACACTCAGTCAGATATCTCCCTAGCATGTGCCAGGCCCAGAACGAGCAACACACAGCCTGCAAATATGAAACAGTGATGGCACAGAGAGCCATTGGGAAGGATAGGTGACCTCGTCATGCCTGCAGACCTGGCTTCCACGGCATCAGAGAGATAAATCCAAGGCAACAAAGCACCAGCAGTCAGGCAAAATTTTGGGTGACTTTTTTGGGAGTTAATCTGTTCACTTATTCAATAAATATTATAGAGTGCCTAGTTTATGCCAGGTACTGTGTTCAGGTGCTGCCTATACAGAAAAAAACAAGGACATAATTGCTACCCATGAGCAGCTCGAAGTCTAGTCAGGAAGATAAGAATACAAGTGTTGAAAGGGCAGTGGGGTAAGTGCACAAATGACATGTGCAAAGCCTAGTGGACTGGAGAAGATGTCAATGAAATGACCTTCTTGTTTCTAAAATCTTACATTTGAACAAGGAGCAAGATGATATGCTTAAAATGTAGTGACCTGAGGAGTTCCCTGGTGGTGTAGTGGCTTAAGGCTTCGGCGCTGGCGCTGTCAATGCTGTGGCCTGGGTTCGATTCCCAACCAGGGAGCTACCCACATACCAAAACAAAAACAAACAAAAAAAGTAGTGACCTGAGACTCAGGGGACAGGAGTTCTAATCCCTCTTGCTTCTTTTGGGCTCTGCCCAAATACCGGGGTGCCAAAAATGCAGACACATTTTAAGAGATGTTATCCGTGTATTACATAAATACTGACGGTAACCACTCTGAGCACCTCTTGTAATTGCAGAAGTCAAATGTGACTTGTATTCATCTTTTGTTATTGGTATGTATTACAATTTAAATACAGTGCTTTCCTTTCTTAAAGTGTGTATACGTGTTTTTGGCACCCTCTGTGTGTTCACTTCTTTGGGCCTTAGTGTCCCAACTGATGTAGATGTTTTAGATTCGGGCAGTGACCTAAGCAGTGTGTCTAAGTTTCCTTACCTGTAAAATGGGGATAGAGAAAATATCTACCTCATGGGATTCAATCGCTTAATATTTGTAGAAGTACTCAGAACAATGCCTGATTCACAATAAACATTATACACCTGTTAAATAAAATAAATACAACTTTACTAATTGTTTGTCACCAGGTCCTTATTTTAAACCTCCGAGTGAAAGGAATCAACGGACTTTTCAAGGATCCTGCGAGCCCCAGCAGTGAATGTCACGTGATCAGACCTTGCTGCCCACCACCCTCCTTGCCGCGGTCACCTACCCACCCTTGGGTCCCTGATTCAGCTCCTGGTTTGCTGTGGTGCTCCCCAGCAGCACGCTCATCATGACACTGTGATTTCTTTACCTGCACACGTAATTCTTCTGGTGTCCTGGCCGCCACATCCCTTCATTTTTCGTGTTCGCTCTCCTACCTGGGGAGTGTATGTGCATGGGTCAGACTCTAAACACTGTCATTGTGACTTTGGACAGAATACAGTTTATTTTTCTGTTTACTTAGGGAGTTCCCACTTAGTCCTAGTTTGTACAGAACTGTGCCTAAAATATTGATTTTTGAATATGTCTTTAATTTTTCAATAAAGGGATTAAATGAGTCATAGTATAGTGGGTTGGGGTGACAGAGATACTTACAAATAGAGTGAATCAATTCCATTCCTAAAACAAACATATTTGATTTTGGATGTTTCTTAGTTGAAAGTTACAGTCCTTGGAGATGACACAGGTAGTCTCTATTTAACATTAAATGAATGAGTGGGGGTGGAGAGAGCCTTTGTATTGAGTAGCTCAAAAAGAACCCATGTATGCCTATGTGTGTGATGTTATTATGGTCAGAGACAGGAAATCTTAAAAATTAAGTAAGCCTCTGTCTTCATGTCTGGATTCGCCTATCCTTGTATTTCCCAAGTTAATAAATTATCCCTCCATTCCCCCTCCCTCGTCTCCACCAGGCCTCTCCATGCTCCAACGAGGTTGCTTCTCCTGTGGGTTTCGCCATGGAGCCCTCCCGCCCTCTGCACAGAAGCAGCTCCTCTCACTCAGGCCCTCGCTTTGCTGGAGTCCGGGACTCTAGGATAAAACTGCTCCCTGAATCTGCTAGGAGCACTGGGGGCCTGCTCTAACCCACCCTCAGATTCCAGCCAGCCTCTGCATATGTGCAAGAGGCTCCAAATGTCTCATTCATGCTTACATTTCCCACTGGGCTGAGAGCCCTTCTCTGACCCTCCACCTACTTATTTGGGTCCTCACACCTACTGAGCCCTTGCTGAGATCCAATTCTGTCACTAGTCGTGAGACCTGTGACAAGTAACCCACACTTTCTGAATCTTCATTTTTCTTTAAAAAAATTTTTAGTCCAAAATATTTTATTTATTTTAAAGTATAGTACAAAGATTTATGCTTCACTTTCTCTGCGGTCAAAGGCATAAATTAAGACAACAAAGGCATGTTTTTCTTTGTAACTTTCAATAGAGATAAATCTGCAATTCACAGCGAATTCGGAGATTCATGCCATAGTGAAATAATTAAAAACAAACAAAGAAAATGCAATTAAAAAAAGAAAGAAAGGGGGAGAGAGAAAGAGAGAGGGAGAAAGGGAGAGAGGGAGAGGATGGGAGAAGAGGAAGGGAGGGAGGGAAAAAACAGAAGAAAGAATCTCCATTTTTTGAATCTCCTCAGGGCTGTTATGAGGACAAAATGAGTGTGATAAATACAGGTATAAATATAGATTAGGCTAGAGCTAGAGATACATAGATAGATATTCAAGAAACGTTAGTTCTCTTCTCTGCCTGCCTTTCACTCATCTCAGCTTTGGGTACTACATTCATTGCTTCAGTCTTCCTTTACTCTCAAAAAAGCTCGGTTTCCCAAACCCTCAGGGACAGTCTTCTGTGTCTACCAGCCTGTGCCACCCCCTCTCTCTTCATTCTCCTCCCCGGCCTGTGCCCACTGAGGTCCCTGTTTGCACTGTGGTTGAGCCAGCCCAACTCCCACCAGTCCCATCGGCTTGGATCATCTTCCCATCTTCCCTTCTTCCCTCTCCCCAAATCCACACTCTCCAAACACCACTGGTACTCAGGAAAAGCTCAGATTGAGAGCCGGGGAGCTTAGAAATGCAAAGTGCACTGCTCCACCCAAGACTTACTGAATTAGTTCTGCATTTTAACAAGCTCCCCAGGTGGTTTTGAAGCGCACCATGGCTTCAAAAGCACTGCTCTGGATTATTCCTTAGGGCTCAACTTAAAGTCATCACCCCTACGAAAGTGTCACTGGTCCTCCTATTCAACTTGTCCACTTACCTCTATTTGGGCATTGTTCTGGACTTTCTTCTCTGTGCTCCCAGCTACCCAACTGCTCATTCATCCATCCCTCCATCCATCCATCTATGCCTTCATCTAGCCATGCCTCCATCTATCCTTGAATCTGCAAACGCTAACTTAGGGCTTATCTCAGCACCTCACCCTCCTTTATTGATGAAGATAAAATGATAAACCCTACATACTCCTTTCCCTCAAAGAACTCACAGTCTTGCAGAGAGGGGAACTAGGTCACAGACAATTAGAAGGTACTGATGAGTACTATTTATTCAGCACTCACAAATAGTTACTTCTTTCTAGGAGGTTAGGGAGCACAAAGGATGCACACACCACTTAGCCAGTGGGGTCAGGAAGGTTAACCAGAGACATTGACATCCAAGTTGAATGATAATTCTTTCTAGTCTCGGCCTACACATTCCTCCTCCAGGCAGCCTTCTCTGATGTTTCTCCAATCAGTCAGTGGTTCTTGCTCTATATGCTATTCCACAGACATGGGCCTGCCAAAGCGCCAAGAAAACACATTCCCAGCCTAGGGAACAGCATGTGCAATAGCCTACAGGGTAAAAATATCATAGAACATGTGGTGTGCATATATGCTACATTAATATAATACATCCCCTGATTTGCAAAGATTTCTATACCTGTCTTCCCTACTCATCTATGAGATCTTAAAGGGCAGGAGCTATGACTTGTTGATCTCTGTATTTTCAGCATTTAGCATAACGCTTGGCACATAGTAGGTGTTCAATAAATATGCAGGCAGGACTGCAACAAGAAGATATATGTTTAGTGAGGGATGTCTTCTGGGTTTAGTTCAATCTCCTTCAACTGGCATCTTGGACTCTCTTCTAGAGCAGTAAAATAAGACCTCTAAGGAAAAACAGACTTTTTACTTAAAGAAAAATATTACAGATAACGGCAGGTATATGAGTCCCATATAAGCAAAAATTGTTAAAAACATCTATCTCAGTCCTTGGTAACAGGCAAAGGGGTGGGGAGGAAAAAGTTCAGTGGTGACCAAATAGCAAAGCATGAGCATATGTTTTTAGTTTCACTGCTTCTCCAGTTTCAAGTCCAGGGGCACATGTGTTCTTCACTAGAGACTCTTACATGTGACTTAGTTATAGCCCCTGTGTTACATTTCTTCTGCATATAGCACAGAGGTGGGTGCCTCTTCTGCTCAGCTGACTTGTTCTGTCTGGTTATATGAGCTGAAATTAGACAGCCTTAACTTCCACACCCCTTTAAAAATTCTATTGGGATTATGGACTTCAGAGTCAAACAGGTATTTTAAAAAGCTTCTAGTCTACCAATTTCCCACTGGCAGCCCTTGGTTCCATGTGAGTTATTGCAAGAGATCCATGAATCTATACTGGCATCCCACGCTGGGTGCAAACTGAATTACGGTTACCCCTTGCCCTAATAGCTTCAATGTTTCAAATCATGTAGTGTAGTGGTTTAGAACACTGACTCTGGAGGCAGACTACCTGGATTCGAATCTCAGCTCCACCATTACAAGCCTTGCAAGGCACTTGGTATGCCTCAATTTCCCCATCTGCAAAATGTGTACAATAATTAACTATATCTCTTACAGGATTAAAGGAGCTAATATTTGTATAGTGCTTAAGGTAGCTTCTGGAATACAACAAGCATTATCTAAATATTGGTTAAACAAAACAAAAAGTAAAGCTGGTTGCATCATTTATTACAACTCTAATAAATAATTATTTGTACATATATTAATTATTGGCTGTCTCTCTCACTCTAGCCTGTAATGGTGTAGGAGGGCTCTGGCCTTTGTCTTGATGATGTTGACAGGCTACTATTATGGGGGATAGGCTCTTCAACTCTTTCCTCGCTGCATCTTCCTGCTCAAGAAGCTGCTGGTGCTCCCTATTGCATAAGGCACCAAATTCAGTGTCTCTGTCTGAATTCCAAGGCCTCAGTAACCTGGCCACATTTGCTCTCTGTCTCAGGCATTCTGAGCAAGGGCAATATCGCCCCCAAGGGAGTAAATACTGGTTCTTTGGGTCAAAAAACAAAACAACTTACTCTTTTTATGTACAAGGGCTGTTGGGGAAAAAACCCAGCCAGAAATGCCTCTATTTTCTTATATTACATGGCTGGATACTTTCCGGACAGCCCTCATATATATCACATGAACAGATCTATGGTACATAACAGACAGACACTATTCCGGAGGAGCCAAAAAAATGTATACATATTTTAAGAAACATTATCTATGTATTACTTTTCAAGGTTGAATTGAATTACGGTAGGGGTATGTGTAGTATGACTTTTGCTCAAAAGATGACATTAATCAAATGAAGGCCAGCGTCACCTCGTGACAGGCAGGACAAAGAAAATGGCGGAAGCATGGATGTCACAAGACTACTTGGATGTAGAGGTGTGTTTGAGTTTCCCCAAAATTCTCCTCACTAACACTCTTTGACTTCTATCTATGGGGGACCTTAAAGGATATGTTGTACCACAGAAAAGTGGCTACGATGGCGGTACTTTGGGAAGAAACTGAAACGACATGAGCAATAATACACGTGGACACTTTGGTCAGTGTTGCTCAAGCAGTAGTTCGCCGTAATCAGAAGTGTCTGGACACTGACGGTAACCACTTGGAGCACCTCTTGTCATTGCAGACGTCAAACATGACTTGTATTCATCTTTTGTTATCAGTACATATTGAGGATTACAATTTTAATACAGTTTTGTCCTTTCCTAAAATGTGTATATGGTGTTTTGGCACCCTCTGTATGTGTGGTATTAAGATTTCATTAAAAGGACGTAGTTAAGAAAAATGTCTAAAAAGGTTCCTGGGCAATAATCATGAAAAGTGTAAGAAACATCAGTGTAGCCTTATTTGCCTCAAGAGAAAGAGCACTGACAGCTTCGCGGGCACAGAAATCACTGTGTGTCTTCTCTGGCTGCCAGTTTCCTCCGGAGTAGAATGAAGGAGGTCCGCCGGGACCTCTGAGGTCCTTTGCAGCTGTGACGGTGATAGCCCCAAGAAGCACCAAGATGGCGCATACGTGCTCACCCAGAGCCTTCGTCCCTTTCATAGCGAACTTCCTTCCCACCCACCGGCCTTTATTCACGGTGTCTCCCTCCCGCATACTCCCAGTGCTTCTGTCTTCTCCGTTTCAAGGCCGCACGTCCTTCACGCAGAGCCTCCTCTCCTAACACCCCCTCCCTCCACCTCCAAGCCAGATAGGGTGTGTGAGCTGGAATTTGAGTGTGGAGGGTTCCTCTGAGCCTTAGGAGATGAGATTTCTAGCTGGTCCCCAGCATGGTTCTTGGTATAGACAATAAGTATTTGCTGAGTGAAGCACAAATGAATGAATAAATGAATAAATGAACTATATCTGTGTATCTCTCTCCTTTTTCCTCCTCATCCCTTTTCACAATGTCCAAAGCAGTAGCAAGTCATTGGACAGGGAGAGTTGTCCTAATGTGGGTTTCCGTGGAAGCAAACCACGAGACAAGGACTGCAGTGCAAGCCGTGCGTTTGGGAGGTGACCCTAGGAAACATTGGTAGAGGAGCGGAGAGATGAGTCAGGGAAATAACAGATACCAATAAAAGTTGTGATATTAAGCAAGTCACTACTGTGGACAGCCTGAGCTTAAGTCGACTGGAGGATTCTAGGAGCCAGCCCCATTACCTCACAAGAGAGCAAGGAGTTGGGGGACTCGTCCCCCAAATCACGTTAGACAACGGTTGAGAGCTGTTTCCTGCAGACATTAACTCCATGGTAGTTCCAGCCTGCAGCAGGTGAGGGCACAGTGGTCACTGGCATCTAGAAAATACCCTCTACAAGCTGACAATGCACTGTAGAATTGTGTGCCTGGAACCTATGTAATCCTTGCTAACAGATGTCACCCCAATAAGTCTAACAATAAAAATGAATTAAGAAAAAAAAAAGAAAATACCCTCTGATAAAGAGACCTAGGGGCTGGCAGTTGATACTCACATCGGAAGCCAGGGAAGCAGTTAAGGCCAAGGGATCTGGGTGGACACCTACAGAAACTTCTACAGGGATACAGGTCACAGGTGAGCAGTGAGGGAGGGAGGCCTGCTAGAAATGTTTCCTTTCTCTTTTCCTCGGGTCCTAAACTCAGTTCATCGCAAACAGATAAAAGGACTGGTTTGCATTCCTTTTTGATTTTCAAAAATTTATTTTAAAATGACCATTGACATACAATACTGTATTAGTTTTAGCTGTACAAAAGAACGTAGCGATTAGACATCTCTATACCTCACAAAGCAATCACCCCAATGAGTCTATTCCTCATCTGCACTGTACGTGGTTGTTATAACATTATCGACTGTATTCCCTATGCGATACTTTACAGCCCTGTGACTAGCTTTTCAATTATAGTTGATATTCAATATTATTTTCTATTAGCTTCAGGTGTACAGTGTAGTTGTTAGACATTTATATAATTTGTGAAGTGCTCCTTCTGATAAGTCTAGTACCCACCTATACGTAGTTTTTACAATATTATTGACTATCTTCCCTATACTGTACCACATACCCCTGACTATTTTGTAACTGTCAATCTGGACTTCTTAATCCCTGCCCCTTTTCCACCCAGCCCCCCAACCCCCTCCCACCTGGTAACCATCGGTTTGTTCTCTGTGTCTATGACTCTGTTTCTGTTTTGTTTGCTTTGTGTTTCTCAGTCTGACTTATCTCTCTCAGCATAATACCCTCTAGGTTCATCCATGTTGTTGCAAATGGTAAGATTTCATTCTTTTTAATAGCAGAGTACTACTCCATTGTATATACGTACCACATTTCTTTATCCAGTCATCTATTGATGGGCATTTCAGTTGCTCCCAAATCTTGGCTATTGTAAATAGTGCAGCAATAAACATAGGGGTGTGTATATCTTTTTGAATTAGTGTTTCGGGGTTCCTGTTCAGATAATTACCCAGAAGTGGAATTGTAGGGTGCTAAGGTAGTTCTGCTTTTAATTTTTTAAGGAACCTCCGAACTGTTTTTCATAGTGGCTGTACCAATTTTTAGGCCCACTAACAGTGCATGAGGGTTCCCTTTTCTCAATATCCTCACCAACAATTGCTTTTTTATTTATTGATGACTGCAGTTCTGATAGATGTGAGGTGGTATCATATTGTAGTTTCAATTTGCATATCTCTGATGATTAATGATGTTGAGCATCTTTTCATATGCCTATTGGCCATCTGAATATCCTCTTTGGAGAAACGTCTATTCAGGTCTTCTGGCTATTTTTTTTTTGGTGGGAGGGTAGTCCCCTGGCTGGGGATCGAACCCAGACTGCAGCATTGAGAGCGCTGAAGCCTAGTCACTACACCACCAGGGAACCCCCTCTGCCCATTTTTTATTGGATTGTTTGCGGGGGGTTGGTGTTGAGTTGTATGAGTTCTTTATACATTTTGAATATTAAGCCATTATCAGATGTATCATTGGTGAATGTCTTCCCCCATTCAGTAGGATGTCTTTTCATTTTGTTGATGGTTTCCTTTGCTGAAAACACCTTGCATTTAAAAAAAAATTCTTCTTTCATCTTTCTATCACATCAGCCCTAAGGAGACACCTCTTTGATGTTGCACAATTCCAGGGTGGGGCCCAACTTCCACTCCGGGATGGGGTTTCTGGAGTTATAAAATGTCCTGCCTGAGAGGCAAGGTGGACAGGAGTACTGGTGGCAGTGGTGTTACTACCCTGTCTCCATTTGACAGATAAAGAGACCTTAAACACCCTCTAACCAGGGACAGAATGAATGGGAAGATAAGCCTTCATGGTGCGGTCAGAGCTCTTTTCACCGCTCCAGGAGGTGGTGTGTTTAAGATGCTGTGGTCTAGCTACCGGTCTGTTCTCTACTCCTCTGGCTCCTTCCTGTCTGGTGGGACTAACTACACCTGAACCACTCCTGTCCTCGGGCTGCCCCTTGTGCAGCTCCATGGACACAGGCTGAGGCACGGAAACAGCTGCATTTGGCAAAGGGCCCTCTGACTCTCCATCCAACTTGGAATTGGGAAGTCGAAGCCCTGAACTTTAAGCTGCTCTGCCACTCACTTCCTGTGAGGCTGCTGCTAGCCATTTAGCCTTTCGACCCTCATTTGCCTTGTGCATGAAATGGTTCAATTCTCCTGTTGACACTGAGAGATAAGCTAGGAGAAAGTATTTTGTCAGACTGTAAAGCAGTAAAAATATAAGATAATATCACCATTGCCATTAAGAATATTTCTTTTCTTTGAACTCCTAATGTGATTGTGTCTGAGCCACACGAGGACATTTACGTCCTCTCCCACCATTGCATTTCAAATGACTTGCCATTCCCTGTGGATGTCATGTTCTTGCTTGTCTCCATGCCCATGTCTCCTTGCCTTGCTCTTGCCGACTCCCAGTTATCTCCTATTCACCCTTCAGGACTCTGCTGGGTGCTCATGGTTCCCCTCTGTTGTTTGCTGACTTCTTTGTCTCACCCACTAAAGCAGAAATTCTGGCAGAGCAGGGGGACTATATTAATCTCCTAGGGCTGCCATAACAAAATACTGAGTGGGTTAAACTACAAAAACTCATTTTCTCAAAATTCTGGAGGCTGGAAGTCCAAGACCAGGTATCAGTAGAGTTGGTTTCTTCTGGGGCTTCTCTCTTTGGCTTATGGGGCCTCTTATGTCTTCACATGGTCATCCCTCTGTTTATTGTCTGTGTTCTAATCTCTTCTTTGTAGAAGGACACCAGTCATATTGGATTAGGGCATATTCCAAGGACCCCATTTTAGCTTAATCATCTCTTTAAAGGCCTTACCTCCAAAGACGGTTACATTTCTGAGGTATTAGGGGTTAGGCTTCCAACAATAAATTTGGGAGGGACACAATCTGCCCCATAACAAGTATCTTGCTTTTATGTCCCTGCAACTCTTTGCTGACACATAGAATGAGTGTAGCAAGTGCTTGTTGAGTCAATGAATGAAGAAATGAACCGATATGAATTACGTATGTTTTCTCACCCAGACTTAGAATTGGGGGGCTTGGATTATTCTTCTTTGCTTCCTATTAGCATAGGAGGAGATGCTTTCAGCAACAGCATAGAAAGATACCCCTTAACCTGGATCTAACATGCCTGTCTGTCTCCTAAATCCATTAGAGATTCAGAGCATTTGTTTTTCACAATGCCTAGAGCACTTGGCCAAATGCCAAGCTTCTACAATTTCAACCTAAGAAAATGCTGTTTGCTGCTCAAAATTTGATTGTTGGCCTCCCTTTCATGATGAAGCCCCACGACCCTCCAAGGGCACCCAAAATAAAACACAGCTTTGGGAGTTGACTACACCCCTCCCTCAGCCCCCTCTAAGCCTGTCTACCATCTGACCCTAGTGCTAGGAACCTCTCAGTCTGGATCTCAGGCTGCAACAAAGAAGGAATAAGAATGATCTGCCTTGAGAAATGTACATGACATGTGATAAATGGGAATGCAGAACAGGACATTTTGTTATATACTGACTGGAAGAGAAAACACAAAACTGTTAACATTGTCTCTGAGAGGTGATATTATGAGTGATTTTTATTTTATTCCATAGAATACTTAGCATTGTCTAAATCTTCTATGAAGAGCATGTTTGACTTGTAGAATTGAAACTAAAGATACACATTATGAACAGAATAAAACCCCATCATAGTATCCTATGTGGGGTCTATAAAATTCAACTGTGTTAAATGTGGGGTCTTGGTATTGTAAGGTTACTGAAATGACCAGCGCAGAGCACAGCTGCCAGCAAGAGGTTTTGGGGGGTCAGGTGATGGCATCCAAATCTGTCCCTGCCCTGGCTCTGGTTTGGCACTTCCTTCTAGAGGGTGGATAACAGCAGCAATTTGCAGACTATGTTAATTAGCTGATCTTCATATTGTCAACTCTGTATTGGGGACACTGGGTACCCTTTGCAAAATGGAGCTCTCTGCCATCCCACACACACATCCTCAGAGGAAAGATGGGGAGAGGTTTTGGGAAGTGTCAGATGACCGGTCATGGCTCATCTCTGAATTTGCGTTACGGGGGAGGGTCATCACCTTGGGAGTTACAGTTATCACAGAGGAGCACCACTCAGATCTCCCTTCAAGGAAGAAATTGCTGCTCAGCTGCAGAGTGCAGTGAGCTGACAGCTTCCAGTTGTTAGCATCGTCAGGCTGTCTTTTCAGTAGCCCCTAGCAAATGATGGAGCATGGTGGGGAAACTAGCGTCTGGCTGGTTTTGCCCAACGTGGGACTCTCCTAATGGGCGATCTTTGTTCCGGAGCTTCCTAGCGGGTCATCGAGACCTACATGCCTGTCTGAGGCTCTTCCTGCACAATCCTGCTTCCTCCCTCCTTTTATCTTTTATAGGCATTATTTTCAACAAATCTATTGTACTGGAACTCTGGCTTAGTTTTGCACACACACACACACACACATGCACTCAAGGGTAAAGGACCCATGAATATGACTAACACCTAAGCCATCCAAGCAGCTAAGGACCTACTCATTTAGCTAATATATGCTAAGTACCTGCTCTGTGCAGAAACATTGTTTCTGCTTAACAAATCCCTGCCTAATGAAGGAAACAGAAGAAAATAGATCTGCAAAATATATTGTGATACTTTTGCCTCTAATTGTTTAGGTAAATAAAAATCTCTAACGAGTTCCCAATGTTCTCACTGCGTTTTCTTTAGTTGCATAAACATTCCTCTTGCAATCTTGTTGATTATTTTGCTTTGCAAAACCTTTTGCCACTGACACAACCAAGTTAAACTTGAGTATACATCCAATTGGCAAATTCTAATAAATTCTAAATTGGAGATTTGAATTCATGAGGTTGTAAATAATAGAATTGGTTATTATATTGTCCTTAGTATTCCAGTTACTGGTGTTTCATTGGTTTGGGGCACTGCAATGACTGATGAGCAGCAGGTCTAATAATTACAGTAATAACTGAAGTACAGAAATAATAAGACTTAAGCCATAGTTACATTAAAGCTGATAATAATAATAAGCTGCTACCCATACATTAAAGCCTTAGCTCACTAATTGTACCTGTCACCTAAGAAACCACAGCAGGTAACTCCTGAGAGTAGAACCAAGCACATGACAGAGGAGCCAGGATTCTGCAGCATCACAGTGGGATTTTCCCTGTTCAAAGAAACTCTAAAAGGATTTATTGCCACCCTCAGGGAGTTCACAGCAAGGTAGAGGCTGGGCCACGTATTAGTTTTCTCAATCACTTACCGTATTTTGCCGTGTATAATGCACGCCCGTGGTTAAAGTGCTCCTGTGTATAATGCGCACCCATGCTTTTGGCCCAAACTTTCAGGGAAAACAATCTTTTGTTTCAATTTTTTAAATCAAATTTTTATTGGTTCATATTTAGGTACTTTTTTTGTATTATAAAGGAATTTGAGCATTTTTTAAACATATTATGGTATAAGAAATTTTATGTAACGAATCATTACAAAACACAGGAACAGATACGAGGTACAAGAAATTTTATGTAAGCGGGGAATCAAGGTGGCAGCATGAGAGGAAGTCCCTGAAACCTCTCCTGGAAATTACAAACTGAACAGCCAAAATCAGACAAGGGAATCCCCAAGTGATACAGCCTCAGCTGAGAGATCCACCCAACGAAAAAAAAACCTAATGGTCAGAGAAAGGGAGGCCAACAGGAGAAAAGGGGAGGCAACAGTGTGGAGACGAGGATGTGAAAGCCCAGGGCTGGCAGAAGAAGGACCAAGGAAGGCGGGGAAACAGGCTGGAGCACAGCATGATCCCAGGTGCCCCACAAGGGAGTGAGATAAAGTCCAAGCTGGAGCCAAGGAGTGCTAGGGCCCCAGCTGGAGTGCCATGCCCTGGATGTGATAGGGCCTGAGCAATGGCATGCTAAATCCCTGGGGCAAAAACAGAGACCCAGGCGAACACAGCCCCAATGGGAGAAAATATTTGCAAACAAGGCCTCTGATAAGGGACTAATATCTAAATATATAAAGAACTCTGTACAACTCAAAAAACAAACAATTCAATTAAAAAATGGACAGAGGACCTCAACAGACACTTCTAAGAAGACATACAAATGGCCAACAGACAAGTGAAAAAACGCTCATCCTCATTAGCTATCAGGGAAATGCAAATCAAAACCACAATGAGATACTACCTCACACCTGTGAGAATGGCTATTATCAACAAGACAAGGAATAACAAGTGCTGGAGAGGATGTGGAGAGAAAAGAACTCTGGTACACTGCTGGTGGGAATGCAAACTGGTACAACCACTGTGGAAGGCAGTGTGGAGGGTCCTCAGAAAACTAAGAATAGAGTTACGGGAGTTCCCTGGTGGTGTAGTGGCTTAAGGCTTCAGCGCTGGCACTGTCAACGCTGCAGCCTGGGTTCAATTTCTGGCCAGGGAACTACCCACATATAAAAAATAAAAATAAAAAAATAAAAAGGAAATAAAATTACTATAAGAAAAAAAAAAGAATAGAGTTACCATATGACCTGGCAATCTCCCTTCTGGGGATCTACCCACAAAATTTGAAAACCTTTGTCTGCAAAGACTTATGTGCCCCAATGTTCATCGCAGCGCTGTTCACAGTGGCCAAAACATGGAAACAACCAAAGGTCCCTGCGACAGATGACCGGATAAAGAAGCTGTGGTACATATACACAATGGAATATTACTCAGCTGTAAGAAAAGATGAAATAGAGCTGTTTATGACAACATGGATGGACCCTGAGACCATCATACAGAGCAAAATAAGCCAGACAGAAAAAACCAAGACCCATATGATTTCACTTGTATATGGAACACAAAGCTGAAAGCAACAAAAAAACACAAAAACTTATGGACACAATCAATAGTTTAGTGGTTAGTGGTTATCTGCAAAACATTCACATACAGGGTCTGGTGTTCCTTCTGCCAGAACCTGTATACCTGGGTCCTTGTTCTCAGGACTGTGTAGAAGTCCAACATCCCAAGATTTCCGGTGGCTCCTCCTAAGAGGGTGTCTGGAAGTCCCCTTCCATGGCTCACTCAGCCTCCCTCTCATCAGCTTGATTCTTCTTGATCATCAAGCCACCTGAGACTCCTCTGCTTCCTGCCCCTCAGTGCCCCTGAATGTCCACAGTCTCCATCTCCTTCCTTCTCCAAATACTAGACTATTGTAAGTTACAACCTCCTACTGACTGTGTGAGCACGACCAAAGCAGGAGCAGGGCAGCACAACAGGAGCCAACTAAAGAACTCCTTCAAATCAATAATAAAGAGACAACCCAGTTTTTAAAAATGGAGAAAAGCTTTGATTTTAAAACAGAAATATGAATCACTAGTAAGCATACAAAACAGTATTCATCAGGGTTCATGTAATTCCATGTGAATACCTCATTATTTATTAGGAAAATTAAATTGAAAACACTATTTCTCATCAACTGGTATGTCTAAATTTTAAAGGAAAGACAAAATACCAAATGTGGAGTACCTGGAATGTGTGTATACACTGCTAGCAGGGGTATAAGATGGTAAATCACTTAGGTAAACTGACATTTTATGATTAAGAATATACCCACCTTATAAGTCAGGAATTACACTTCTAAGCATACACTCAAGAGAAATCAAAATATACACACAAAAGACTTGTACAAGGATGTTCACAGCATCTTTATTCATAATAGTGAAACCTGGAAACAAACTAAATGTCCGCCAGCAGGAGACTGGATGAACAAGTGGTGATATTTTTGTATATAAAAACATAGTATGAATAAGAAAAAACTACTGATATACATATCAACATTGATGAATCTCAACAATACATTGAGCAAGACACAAATGAGTAAATACAGTTTGAATCCATTTATAAATTTCATATGAAGTTCAAGAGCAAAAGTAATCTATAGTGACAGAAATCAGAACATCTGTTATCTAAGGTAGGGGGGACAAATTGACAAAAAAGGGACACTTTCTGGGTAATAGAAAAGTTCTCTGTCTTAACTAGGGGATAATTATAAGTGCATAAACAATTGTCAAAGTCATTGAACTGTATACCTAAGATCTGTGCCATTTATTGTATATAAATTATGCTTTTAAAATATCCTTATGCCTAGGCCACAACTTAGTACAATTAAATCAGAAGAGATTTAATTGTGGGGAGAATCTAGGCACCAGTATTTTTCAAAAGCTCCTCAGCAAGGGCTTCATCTTCCACAACTAAAAACTCCCCCATGGTTTCCATTAAAAGCAGGAAAAAAAAAAAACTTTCTCTGTATCTTTTAAAAGAGCCAACTCAAACCAGAGTCAAGTTAAAATAAAATAATTAATTTTCTCTCACTCCACTTGTATTTTTTTTTCATGTGGGTAGCTCCCTGGCTGGGAATCGAACCCAGGCCGCAGTGTTGACAGCGCCGAAACCTTAGCCACTACACCACCAGGGAGCTCCTCTACTTGGATTTTTTAATGGATCACTACCGACAATGAAAAAGAAAGGGCAATAACATTTATTCAGCACCCACGATGTGCCAGGCACTATACTTTACACTTTCTACTTACTATCTAATCTTTGGAACAATCCTTTTGGTAATTATTATCTTCATTTTGGAAAAGAAATCACCAGAGTCCAAAAAGATAGGCAATGTGCCAAATTTTTTCTGAAAAATGAATACCAGAGAATAAAATTCACACACATTTGACTTGCAAGGTTTTATATTATGCTCACACAGCCATTATTTAGAAAATCTGACACAGTAATTTGAAAAAGCTACACACAAAAAATCAAGCCTCAATTCTTAGTTGCTGTAAGACATTCACTGTTGAATTGTTTGTTTTGTGAGAATCATACCTTGTAAAATTTGGGATTTTTTGTCCTACCGTGCTTAAGGAGTGTTGTGATTTGGCAGGCAGTATGTGGTTTTCACCACAGTGAGTCCTAGATTTCATATCTCAGCTGACCATTGTGGGGCAGACTATTTTCTCATAGAAACAGCATTATCATTGGTGGCTCATTACTGAGCTATGTTCTCAACACCAAATAAATAAATAAATAAAAACAGTGATAAAAACAAGTATATACCTTCATAATCATTTTGAACAATCAAACTGTGCTTTCTAGCATGTAAAAGGATCACAATCTTTCCAAAAGTCCCAGGGTAGTATTATAAACTGTATACATAGCATATTTGTTTATCAGTCTAGGCAGGGTGTCATAAGATAAATCCAAAATTAATACCCTAACTATAATACATATTAAATATTTAAGTAATTATTTTGCTTGTATATTTAGATTTTAGAAGGGTTTTAAAACATGATTTAAATGAACCATAGCTCTGTGAACTAGCTATCCAGTTACTAAACAGGTTAACCAGGGGAATGCTCTAGATATATTAATAACATATCTGAATATCTTCAAGCTTCTGGAAATATCTTGGTAGGGGAATGGAGAAGGGAGATTGAAACGTACAAAATGAATATCAACAAGAATCATTGCAACAAATACTCCGTGTCATGCACTGCATACATACTCTATACTGTTTTATTTAATTGTCACAAGTTTGTAAAGAAGCCACTGTTCTTACAATTACTTTAAGATGAAGAAATTGAAGCTCAGAGAAGTTAAATAACTTGTCTAAGGATGCACAGTTAGGATGTGACAAGATGAAGATAAAGGCCTAACCATTGACTGTAAAGCCCTGGCCTTCCCAAATAATAATGACTCCCCTTCTTGAGCACATACTCTGTATTAGCCACTGTTTTAAGCACATTGCAGACGTTTAATTATTTAATCCTTACAACAGTCCTATGAGTTTGGGTACTACCATTACCTTCATTTTACAGTAGAGGAAACGGAAACATTGTTAAGTCAATGTGTAACTGGCTGAGCAACCATTCCTAAAGAGTGCTAATTGCTGATCACAGGAAACCAAGGGGAAGGTCTCCAATGGCACGCCACAGTGATTTGTCCCTGCCCTGAGATTTTGTTCAGACTTGAATTAAGACCATGATCCACGGCCCAAATATGGGAAATCATGAATTGGGTGGGGAAAATTGCATTGAATGGCTGCAAATGAGGATACAAAAAGATCTCAGTAGTCTGGAATAATGAGCTGATGTAACTGTGGGAGAACTAAACATAAAGTCCTAAACAGGTCCATAAAATAGATCAACTGGAGGCTAAATAAACTAACAGCGAGACATGTAAAGAGTTTACTTGACTAAAAGTGTGAATTGAGTAATGGATGATTAACTGAATGCTATCACTAGAGATTCACCCCCCCTCTGCATGTGCAGTCATGTGCATGTGTGCACACACACCTCATTTGGAAATTGAAAATAAGAATGCCCTTTCATAGTAAAACTATAAATTAAGAGATGGATCAGGACAGACAAAGACAGCATCACTAGAGAAAAAACAATTTCCTGGCAAAGAGTTTACTTTAACCTGGTTAAATGTATTATCAAATCTAAAAAGAAGAGCATGGCTATCAGTAGGATGGTTGGTCAACAACTGAAGCAAAGACATAAGCAAGTCATGGAGGCAAAGGGGAAAAGAATCCTTGATGCTTGAACACAAGTTCTTGGTTCTTGTGATATGTTTATCTTTGTGAAGGATATCAATATGGAAGACCACCATAGCTGGAGTTCAACACTACTGTTAGTGGGACATTCAAATTTTTAGGACAAATTTAAGGATACTCTACCCTATCCCCAGAGGAGAAGTATTTGACATTATTAAGAGTAAGGATATTTGGGGGCTATAGTGTTGAGTGCTAGAGGAAGTGAGAGGGTTAACTAAGATGCAGTAAGCAAATAATTTAAAAACTGTTGTGGTTCTGAGGCAACGTGATCTTGTATGTAATTAATTGCAAAGGGAACTCTTGTACACTGTTGGTGAGAGTGTAAACTGATACAGTCACTATGGAAAACAGTATGGAGGTGCCTCAAGAAATTAAAACTAGAAATACCATGTGATCCAGCAGTCCTATTTCTGGGTATATCCAAAGGAAACAAAATCAAAATCTTGAAAAGTTATCTATGCTCCCATGTTTATTACAGTATTATCCATAATAGCCAAGATGTGGAAATAATCTAAGTGTTCATCAAAGACGGATGGATAAAGAAAATGTAAATACTATTCAGCTTTTAAAAAGAAGGAAATCCTGCGATTTGCAGTAACATGGGTGAACGTGGAGGGCATTATGTTAAGTGAAATGTAAAGCAGACAGAGAAAGACAAAGACTGCATGGTATCATTTATATGCGGAATTTTTTTAAAAAGTTGAAACAGAGGGTAGAATGGTGGTTGTCAGGGGCAAAGGGGTAGAAAAATAGAGAGAGGTTGGTAAATGGCACACACTTTCCATTACAAGATGAATAAGGTCTGGGAGCTCCCTGGTGGTGTAGTGGCTTAAGGCTTCGGCGCTGGCGCTGTCAGCCCTGCGGCCTGGGTTCGATTCCCAGTCAGGGAGCCACCCACATACCAAAAAGCAAAAAAAAAAAAAAAAAAAAAGAAGAAGAAACCATAAAAAAAAAAAAAAGATGAATAAGGTCTAAGGATTTAATTTATATCATGGTGACTATAGTAAAAAAGACTGTATTGTATAATAGGAATTTGCTAAGACAATAGAACCTAAGTGTTCTTACCAAAAAAGAAAAAGGACAAAAAAGGTAAATATATGAGGTGGTGGATGTGTTCATTTTAATTAACTCAATGGTGGCAGTCTTTTCACAATGTTAATTTCAATTAACTTATTTATTAATTTATTCATTAAATGTTATTTAATTAATGTTAAATAATAAAATATATTATATTTTATTTGTTATATCTCAATATGGCTGAAAAAATTTTAACTGCAAAGAATCTATAAAAATATTAGAATTAATATGTGTGTTTAACAAGGTTGTAGGATACAAGATCAGTATACAAAAACCAACTGTAATTTTATAAACTATCAATAAACAAATTTAAAACAAATTAAATGAATGCCATTCATAACAGCATCAAAAGAATATAATACTTAGAAATAAATTTTGCAAGAGCAGTGCAAATCTGTACACTGAAAACACAACACAGCTGAGTGAAATGAAAGAGCATTTATAAAAATGGAGAGCTATACAATGTCCATGGGATGGAGGATTCGATATTGTTAAGATGGTAACTTCCCCAAATGGATGTGTAGATTTAATGTAATACCTATCAAAGTGTCAGTAGGCTTTTCTCGTGTGTATGGAAATTCACAAGCTGTTTCTAAAATGTATATGGAAATGCAAAGAACCTAGAATAGCAAAATAATTTTGAAAAAACAATATAAAGTCAGGGTACTTGACTTGATTTTAAAACTTACTGTAAAGCTACAATAATAAAAAAAAACAATAAGACATTTAGATGGATGGAAGAGAATAGGGAGTCCAGTAACAGACTGTCACATACCTGGTCAACTGATTTTTAAAAAGGTGCCAAGTAATTCGATGGGGAAAGAACAGTTCTTTCAATAATAGGTGCTGGGACAATTGTACAGACATCAACAAAAGATGAAATTTCACCCTTACATTACACCATCTATAACAAAAGAAAACACAGGATGGAATCTTTGCAGCCAGGGATTAGACAAAGAATTCTTACTGCATCCTTAGTTCCTGCCATTTCCCCCCCACCAAATGCATTCTTCTAGCAAATATTTTTTGGTTGTTCCTGTGCCAAGTAAGAGCTATGGGTATAAAATAATGAATATTATGGCAAGGTTCTTGCTCTCACGGAGTGTAAAACAGATGATAACGGGTGGATGGATGGCTGCAGAGATGATAGACAGATAAAAGAAAGTAATAAGAAAACACCTTACGTACTCTGAAGAGAATTAAAAGGGTGATATCCGAGAATGATTGAACCAGAAGAGGGAGCCAGTCATGCGAAGACCAGGGAGAGGAGCATCCTAGGATCTTTTTTTTTTTTTTAACTGTCCCTCAACCCTAGAGGCCTTCTAGTCCCTCCTTACTTAGCTAAAAATTCAGGATCAATAAAGGTAATCACTTACAGTAAACTCCCTTGATCACTTGAGTTAAATCCAACTTTCCACCTACAATGGTCTCACTTTAAACCTGTCACCAGGACCCTAAATAAGCCCTTCCTGTTTCCCAGCTAACGTTCTACCTCTCCTTGATCCGTTCACTTTCTTACTTTCTACATTCCTCCACTCACTTTCTGGCAAAGGACTATTTCACACCTATTCATCTCTTCTCGCTCTCAGCTGATGACAGTGCTTCTTTCCTCAGTGAGAAAACTAAAAACCAGAAGAGACTTCCAGTACTCTCCCCATATCTATAAGTCCGTACAGGTGTACCCCCTTAGACTCTGCTTTACCGGCAGTCAGGCTGCACTTCCAGCGCTTCTGCGTAAGAACTTCTGCTTGTGCCTTAGATCCCAACCTCTTGCAGATTCAAGGACACAAGAGCAGCCAATCCTCCCTCTCTATCCTACATCATGAAATTTTCCTCTACTGGATCATTTCCACTAGTATACAAACACATTTCTAGCACTTTAAAGACAAACAAAACTCTCCCCTTGACTTATTTGGTTACCATCTTAATTCTGGAACCGTTTGTAGCCCACTAGTTATGGATACTATCAACCTGTACTTCCTCTCCTGTTCTCTCCAATCTAGCTTTTGTGCCACCACTGATCTGAAACTGGTCTTTTCAAGACCAACAAAACAAACCAAAGTAAAACCCTACCATAAAGGAAAATGAATGAGGCAGCCCTGAGTGAAAGAAAAGGCGTGTGTGTGTGTGTGTGTGTGTGTGTGTGTGTGTAGGGCCGAGGCGGGGACCCTGAATTCTAGCAGCTGCCTTGACTGCCTGTATCATATGAATTCATTAGATAATTTGTTCTTTCCCTCCATTTGTACCATACATCCTTTCCATATATTTTCCTTGTCTTCTATCATTGCCCAGCTTCTTAAAGCAGTCTGAATATCAAAATAAATGCTCACCATCTAGAGGAAAAGAGAGTAAAACAAAATCATAACTGAGTAAGAAAGCTTTCATTTATGTTTCATCTCTGAAATCACTGTGAAACATCAAAAATCTAAGTCTCTTTAACTCAACCAATCTTAAAAGTCTGAGAAAGAATTGCCCCTAACAATAGCCCCGTTCTAAGATGAATGTAGTTGCCACTGGTGGTAATTCCATAGCTATCCTTCTTCATAAATGGCCTCGTCAGGAATTTTTACATATTAACCTCAGGCAGCTTAGAAGTCTGGCTGCAGTGCTCTGCTGGCTGATCTTACAGCAGGGACAACTGTGACTTAACTCACTGATGTGGTCCTAACTCCTTCTGTGAGCAAGGTGGGCCCTACTGGAGACAGCACCAAATGAGGTAGACATTTAATACTTGTCCTGGTCAGATGGTTAATTCAGGAAGTCTCAGTAAAAATAGTACAGATCAGTGCTTTGCAAAATGCAAGTCACATCTCATTAGTGGGTTATGAAACTAATTTTGTGGGTTGACTAATTTTTAAAAGAACTAGAATAAAAAATATCAGAGTTTATTACACATATTCAAGGTTGACATAATTTCTGAGACTTTGGTTTTAGTTATGAAGAGGTGTGTCCTGGGTCATAAAATTAAAATTTTAAAAATTAAAGCCATTGGTCTAGATCCATTCATAGTGCATAGCCAGTTTGGTTGAATGTACTAATGAAAATTAGAGGACATTTGGAAGATTTTCCACATCATTTTATATCACTAGGCATGAGCAGGAACAAGAGAAATTCAGAGCATTTTAGAGAGGGGCTTCCATATACAAGACTAGGTGAAGAGCTTAAAATTTAGTCTCTGAACTAAACTACCATCAGAAAGGCTTTAGACTTTACAAACCACTTTTACAAACTTGATCTCATTTGAATCTCTTATCCATCCTTGGTAGTGGGCAAGACAGGAAGGTGGCAGCATCTGAAGTAGGTTTCAATGGCCCATTCAGTGTGGGTCAGGAGCCCAGCCAGCAGCTGGGAGACAGAAGCTTGCTCCACAGCCCTAAAGAGAGAGAGTCGGCAAGGGTGAAAAACACATGTGTAGGTCCCAAATCAAGTAAACTGGGGTTCAAGGCAGAATTTCAGTTTCAGGAGGGAGAAGGGAAAGGATAAACAGGAAATGGGGCTGAAGCCCAGTTAACAAACAAGGCACACAGGTGGCCAGGCCCATCCTCAGCACATAAGCTTCAAAACTCCCACCAGCAGAGTTCCAGAACCCCATGACTGGCTTTTGAAGACACAGCAGAAGACCATTAAGTGGCTAAGGAGCAGGGTGGAGAGGTTATCATGCACTTACAAGGCATGAAGAGGCTAGTGGGAATGGCAGGTTAATCAACCAGACTGGCACGAGTAAGGCTGCCAGATAAAATACAGGACTTACTTGTATTCGGATAACAGATAAACAATGAATTCATTTTAGTATAAGTACGTCGCATGCAATATTTAGACCAAAAAAATTGTTATCTGAATTTTAAATTTAACTGGATATCCTGTATTTTTATCTACTGAATCTGGCAAACCTTACATGTGAGTCTTATGGAGCAGGAGGCTGGAAGGCAGAGCAAAATCACAAGGGTCCTGTGTGCCATACTTGGCATGTAAGGAGGAGCCATGAAAGTTTTTAAGCAGGGGAATAACATAATCAGGCTTGAATTTTAGAATCCTCATTGGGATAGTCCTTTGGCCAACAAAATGGTTCAAAAAGACAGGAACTGATAAACCAGAAAGCTATTTACTTGCCCAGACTTAAGAAGAATCGAATATAACTTTGCTCACTTCACAAATTCTGTGTAATCCTAGCAAGATTCCCAGGTTCACGTGGGCTGTAGAGACCAAACCATTCCTTAAAGAGCTGCTCGTTGTTTCGAGGAACAAAAAGCTTTTGGGGTGGAGGGGGATGTATGTACATACGAGTACATACACATTTTGTCATGCTCAAATCTTGTGTAAGTTACACACTTTTTTTTAGCAGGAAAGGACATAACTTCACTTGATTTGTATAAATAAAACTATCACATAAAACTATTAAAACAGGAACAGAGATGGGCAAGGAAAGGGCTGAAAATGTGTTCAATTTACATAGTCTCAGGGTTATTCCCAGGAGTCTTGAGGCTGAGTGGCTGCCAGAGGAGATTCAAATGCAGCTCAAATAGTCGCACGCTTCTTGAGAAAGCTGGAAGATACATGTGCACATCAATCTCCCACTAGTAAGCTCAATGCCTTGTTCACCATTGCATCACCAGTTGGTAATCAATAAACACTTGTTGATTGAGTTCCTTAAGGGCAAAATCCATGTCTTCATTATATGTGCTTCTTTAGCTCCTGACCCAAAGCTGGGAATATGTTTCTCAGGAGATAGTTCTTGATTAAAGTGGTCTAATTAATTAACAACCAGAAGGGCTTTCCTATTAACTATATTTCTTCAACAGTACTTCAAAGTACAACCTGGCATATTTTTCACTCTTATACTGGACCAGAAAACTGTTTTTAAAAGTTGCAGAATTGCACTGATCAGATGGAATTTTAAAGGTAATTTTCTTCATTTATGTGAAAATGTGAGGGGTTTTTGTTTGTTCGTTTTGCAGTTTTTCTTCGGCATTTTCCTAACTACCTCCATAAGCTTTGCCATTGCCTGGGTATTAATAAATCTAGGTCTTAATTAAATACTTCTCCGGTAAGTCATCATAAAGTGATACAAACCAAGTGCTTGCCTTCAGTCCACGAGTATAAGTAAGTAACTTGTATATATGTCTTTTCCAAGGCTGAAGTGTGAACTTCTTGAGGGCAGAACCTATTCTTATTTATCTTCATAGTCACAGAGCTTTCACTAATAGATTTGTTGAATGTTCAAGAGCAGGAAGCCTAAAGGGATAGACTAATTCTAGGAAGTGCATGGGGTAAATAGAAATATAATAAAAAATTATTACAGCCAGTCGTTATTAAAGATTATATTCCAAGTATCATGCTAGGTCTTTACATATATATATAGTAGACTCTCCATTCACCAGAACTCAAGCAACTGGCACTCTCAAGCAACCCGCAAAACTTGAGTGCCAGTTATCTGAGTTCTAGCTAATGGAGAGTCTACTTACATTTATCTGGCATAGGCAAATCCCCATGAGTGCCAGTTAACTGAGAGTCTACTGTATTTTATTAAACTTCAATTAAATTTCAATCCTAAAAGTTCCTTTTGGAGCCAGGTATTACATGTTCATTTTATGAGTAAAGAAACAGAATCAGAACTGATGAATAACTTGCTCAGGATGACACAGCTAATGGATTGGCAGAGCTGAGATTAGGACCTGATTCCAAAGTCCATGCTCTTACATACCAGGAATTGTCATTTTTCAAGTGTGGGTTGGAGAGATGAGAAAAGATTGTCATAGTGCCTGTAGCAGCTCTCTTTAATCAGCAGCTACGTGGTACCTTAGAAGACTATAGTTTGATCTTTGTAGTGATGTGTGAGTGCCCGTATGTGGAAGACAAGAACTATGAAGATATTTCCTATATTTTTGAGCAGTGTTCCTTTTTTCTCTGTTGAGCTTTGTATCAAAGGGAGTACATGACTTTACATATAATTAGGTTTCATCTCCACCTGATGGAAGGTGATATTGTAATACTTAAAATTATTATCACAGTTATTATCTGGGATGAACTATATGGACTGTAGATGTTATGATCGGTAATACCAACTTCATCTGTGCCATTCAAAGGAATATGTGCAATCTGTGTTCAGATCTGCAATAGTAACCTCCTCGGTCTGGGTGTGCATAAACTCATCTGTAATAATCCAGAACCTCCTTGGAGCTGAAAATATAATTGCATACACCACTTATTCTTCAGTCTTTTGCAAATGTATGCTTTTTGTCCAGATGCTGACATCCTTCCAGCAGCCCTCTTCAGCCTGCTCAATTACAGAGCCTCCTCACTGAGTTCACTGGGTTTCAGAAGGAATCAGTGTCATTAAGAATGCTGCCTCTGGAGGGGGGGAAGCTAAATATAAGGTGATGGAAAGAGAAGTCACATTAGGTGGTGAACTTATTATACATCAAGCTGACAATGCACTGTAGAATTGTATGCCTGAAACCTATGTAATCCTTGCTAACAGATGTCACCCCAATAAGTCTAACAATAAAAATGAATTAAAAAAAAAAAAAAAAAAAGAATGCTGCCTCTGATCATTTGATTCCAGGATAAGCAGGGTTAAATCACAAGTTCACTTCACCAACCTTTTGGAGTCTATGTCAAAAGTCAAAGGGGAAGTGTTGGCATAACTAATTATATGAATTAGAGGAACTTTGAAAAAGAAAATAATATTCAAATGGCCCAGTGGGCGCACAAAGGGGGAGTGGTCAACTTTGAGATTCTAAAAAACAAAACAATTCATAACAATCATGCACAGTTGTTCAGTAAGATGACAAACTCTCCCAGGGAAAGATGAAGTGGAATCTGAATTAACAGATATATTTGAGTGAAATCTCCAGAAAGCGGGAATTTAAAAAGCAATCAATTTACACTGGTTCTAAGAAGGGAATGATCTGGTGAGTGTTCTCCATTTTAATTTTTAGGATATTAATTTTACAATGCGGAATTGCTGCTATACGTTACTAAGGAATTCCCCCCTCCGTGGCCAGCCCCCACCCTCCATCTCCATCGCTCTAACAGATAGGTGAGCAGTGCTCAATCCGGACTCCACTCCTAAATAAATGTGTGACCTGGAGCAACTCTCATCATTCCTCAGGGCCTCGGTTTCTTTGCCTGTAAAGTGGGGAACTCTGGTCGTCGACTCTAAAAGTCCATTTCTGCTCTGAATGATGAAATACCGACGAGAAACCAGAAAGAAAACTCAAGAGAAACAAAAGTGAAAGTGCCCAGAGAAAATACAGTAGTAAACAAAAGTACAAAATGTTGTATTTCGCTGGAAAATGTGGCAGAGTTCCCAAATACGTTTTTTCAGCAATCGTGAACGAGACTTGAGAAAGAATGAAATGTCTACCACGCCCTCTGAACGCGAATAAGATCAGTGTAACATAAATCCATCCACCTTGCTTCGTGCAACTGTCTTCTTAAACAATGGTCCCTGACTCTGAACAACCGTTTATTAAACATTTCTTCCAAAATAAATCAATCCTTAATGAATAGTCCGTTTCCACGTAACAAACCCCCAAGGAACACCACACAAGGGTGTATCCTGTGTGGGGAAGAGAGAGAAAAGGGGGTAAAGAAAGAGAGGAAGGATTCGAACCAGTATTAGACGCTGCCTGGCGTTGCCACGCGATTGTCATAAACAACAGCATTGAATCAAAACTATTTTAAAACTTAGGAAATGCGGTTGCCTTTAAACTTTAGCATTTCTTCTGTTAGGTAAGTGAGCCTTCTCCAAACAAAACCCAGAATGGTACACCCGCCTGGGGACGAGAGCGTGAGCTCTGGGGTGGACCAGCAAGTGGAGGCGGCCAGAAGGGACCAAGCTGACAGCTTCGCGGAGCGTTTGCTGCGGGTGTGGGACCGGGACAAGCAACCGCCATGGCTAGAGGGTGCGGTCTGGACCCACGAAGGCTCACTGGGCTCCCTAGGTTGGATGATGCTCCGTGTCAGCTGCGGGAGCCTCCCTTAACAGGGAGGGTTGCGCGCGCCCATACACGCGCACTCAGCCCCCCGCCCCCCTCAAACACACACATCCTTCCCCTGGAGTTGTGTCTCGTCTCCCTTTTGTTTTTCTCTCTTCCCAGTCATAAGACCCGGAAGTTTTTTTTTTTAATCCTGTCTCTCTCCCTTTTCTAACCGCCCCCCCCC